>JACCIB010001474.1:0-32818 GCA_018906965.1 Philotrypesis tridentata | reverse complement strand
GAAACTTTTTAAATGCTAAATAATGTTATAACAAAGAGCACTTGTTATTTTTGTTATTCATTACTCGGTGTTATTCGTATTTTTTTCTGTGTCGATTTGACATAAACAAATTAGTATGCTTTTTTATCTTAATTAATAATTTTAATAAAGATATATTAGCATGCTATATAATTAGAAAAAATTGGAAGAAATGTTGGTATGAGAAAAAAGTTTAAAAATTAAAATATTTTTGAAATTAATTAGATTAAATAAACAGTTCTGCATTTCCTATTTCTCTACGAATTTTTCTTCTTTTAGTTGTAGAAAACTATAAAAGATAGAAAAATCGATATTGTCTATAGATTTCGTTGTAAAAATTATCAAATATTTGTAGGCCGGTATGTGAAAAGCAACGGTATCAAAATTAAATAACTTTAAATATAATAGTAATAATACAATGTAAAAATAGTAATATTCATGAAAATTTGAATGAAAAGGATATCATTGTCAATCGAGAATTCGAATTTTTGGCATATCGTTTCAAGTTGAACATGAAGTAAAATTAAAACAAAATACCAAAACAGTATTTATACACAAAGAAAAACGTTGAGTATTTTATATATTTTCTTTCTGGGGGTAATTTTTGTAAGAAAGGTGTAGAATAGAAAAGGATGATTATGAATTACCCAAAAATTATTAATTGGACGTGAACAAAGAAAATATTGGAACATGATTATACTTATACCTCGAATTTCGAATATTACTAGAATATAAATAAAGTAGGTATTTTTGAATGTGGCGGATATAAAAAAAAATCCCGTATATAAAAATGTTACCGTGAATCTAAAATAAATAATTCGTGATAATATAAATATACAAAAATAATTGATCTTCCGTATTAGCTTATTTAACCTAGCTTGTATATCTATAGTCTATGTATATCAAAGATGGATGACCGGATCATACATCCACCAGAGGGTGCGTTGCAATTTTAAACTACCAATATGATTCAATGATTAAAAAATAAATATAACAATTTACTAAAATTTTTAATTTGTAACAATGACATTTATAGATGTTGGATTATTTTAGTGAATTGAATAAAATTCAAATCTAAAAAGGTATAATGCATATAGGATGATCTTCTCTTCCAACTGTATAAACCATTCCGACACCATTTAAGTTATTTTGATTTATCTTAGTGACGCTAAAACTGTTACGTAGGACACTGAAGATTTCATTATCTTAAACAAAAAAAAATCTTAGAATCTGAAGATTGACACGAGAAATATGGCATTGAGCAAATTCGCAAGATATACTTACAGATCCAAAAATTTCCATGTTTAACACAAACAAACCTCCAGCAGTCATTTGACATGGATTAAAGCTTCGCTGTATTATAAATTGCACTAGCTTTCTTGAGTTCAATGACAAATGATACCATTCAGCAAAATATCTGTAAACATGTGGAAACTTAATGATTTGATTTCATTTATGTATAATATCGTAAAATTTTCTATACTCAATATTTATCATGTTCAAACTGTTTTTTGAAAACTATATTTAGTAATATGTAAAAATCAACAATATTTAAATTATTTAAGGTTGGTTACAGTCTCAAAGATAAACGGTAGTCTAGTGTATATGGGGATGGAAATAATTAGTTAAAATAACGAAAAAAATGATTTTAAGATTTTTTTAATAACAATTTTTATGCTGCTCAAAGTAATTAGGATTAACTTTGAATATTATGCATCTTGTGTTTATTATAAATAGTGAAATTAATATGCAAAATATTATAGTTATATAATGGAACTAATATTTTATATTGATTCATATTTCGTGTTAGGTAAAGATTGTTTAAGATAAAAAATTCAGGAAATACATTAAGTAAAATAAAATTTTATAACTATTAAATATGCAGCTATATAACTTCACAATTTATACAAAAAAAATTTAAACAAGTTTGGATAGATTATTTTTTGAACAATATTAGAATACTTACGCTGAGTTCATAACGCCGATACTTTTATCACTTATTTTTTGTCCTGAGGCACAGGTGAAAAATAAATGGAAGGAGAAAGCAACGTACAATATGGATAATCTAATGATTTGATTTATGCTATCTAAATTTATAACTATCTGCAATGCAAATCTTAACTTAAAACTGAACTCAACATTCCCTTATACGCAAAATCTACAATCTTTACATGTGTAATGAATTTGAAATCAATCTCCTTGGAGATTTGATGCTTAATAAATGAAAAATAACAAAAAATTCAAAGCAATGAATAAATTATACTTTTATCGAATAAGTACACTTACATCAACTGCCACGACCACGATAACAGCTAAGTTTAAGTTTAATACCAAAAAAAAGCAGATGGCATAGGTTTTTTCGATTAACAAGGAAAATCTATAAACGAATACATCATTTAAATTAATTTGTATGATTTTTTTATCCTGCATTTTTGTAAATATTTATACTTAACTCTATCGATTCTTGATGTAATTTAATAGCTTCATGTATCAATTTGGATATCCTTTTAACTTTCTCATCTTTAATTTCATTTAATAATTCTATCCCACCATTGTTAGTGTCCATTGCTTCTTTTAAGCGATATCTATGTAGTGATGTATTTTTAAAATAGTAATGATAATAATAACAAAAGTAACAACAACAAGAACAGCAACAAAAATAATAATATTGGACATGAGGTACAATAATCATGGAATTTAATGTAGGAATAAAATTATTATTGTAAAATAGCACAGTAACATTTGCTTACTCAACGATATCCAAAAGACCACAAAGATGTTGTACGCACGCAGCATACATAGTGTCGATGCTCACATAAACCAAGACCGAAATAGAAAAGCATATCGTTCCATGCAATATTAATTGATAATAGTATGCGTCAGTGTCGATGAAATACTCGATGTAGTAAGGAAATATTTTTTTATGAGATTCATTCAGAGGCATTATGATGTCCAGGATAAGGGGTGCAGCGACAGGTACGGTGGTGTATATTGCTAATGCGGCATAAGCAGCACCTGCATAAATTGTGAAAACTGTATTTCAGAGATTGCTTATTAAATAAATTATTGCGTTCATAATATATCATAAAAAGAGGATAGTTTCAGACCGGAAATAAAGTTGTGTGAATGTATGGTCAATTTTCAAGAAAACATAGTCTATATGTATGTATGTATGTATGTATGTATGTATGTATGTATGTATGTATGTATGTATGTATGTATGTATGTTTGTACGTATGTATGTAAGTATGTATGTATGTTGGTACGAACGTATGTATGTTAAGGACGATGTATGTACGAACGTGTGTATGTTTGTACGAACGTATGTATGTATGTATGTATGTATATGTCGAATTTCAAAAAATAAATGCTCTTTTCTTTGGTCTAGATATCGAAAAAAATTTTTTAAAGCTAGAGATTTCGGACCGATCAGACTTTTTTCTGTAACCCGAAAGATATTTAAAAATGTAGAGGAACATGGAAAAAGTTACTAGTAACCATATTTCTGAGCCATTTTAAATTTGTTTATAATAGAATTTCAAATTACACTACATTAAAGTATTACAAAAGAGCTTTAATTTAAAAAAAATATGCCAAATTTTTTTCCAATTCTAAACCAAAGAAAAGTGCATTTATTTTTTGAAATTCGACATATATGTTTGTACGACCGTACGTATGTATGTATGTTTGTATGTACGTAGGTATATATATGTAGTTTTTGTACAGATGTATGATATGTATGTATGTATGTATGTATGCATAACAATCAAAAAACTCTGGGATTATATTTTACTGATTGTTACATAAATGTAACAAAATTTTATTCTGTTTTCTCCCGTCGAATATATACGAGACGATTTAGAATTTGAAAACTGGAATTTTATTGGTGGTTTTTGTACTTGAACATTTTTTCATATTATACGTTCGGCGAATGGCGAAAATTTAATAATTTTTAATCGAAACATTCATTGACTGAACAACTATACTGTAAACAGTTGTAATGTAAATAACATTTTACCCATATACAATTTGCTTAAAAACTGATTATCCCTCGCTGACGTTTCCATGATTTCTTTTTCTTTTTCGTTTGTAATTACGTCACAGTGACCCTGCATTTGTTCATACAAATATTGAAGCTGCAAAAAAAACAGTTATGAATATATACGTTTTAAAAATGTCAAATTTTTATATTTCGACATTTTTTTCAATGCACCACTTTGTTTTATTATTGAAAAAGAACTTACAGCTGGTTGGGCCTGTATTGTCGTCAGGTATTTAAGAATGCAGCCAAGAAAGTATGAAATAGAACCAACTAGTTCTAAAACAATGTCCAAATCATTATCCAATTCTTCGTAAAAACGTATACTCTAATCAAAGACATCAAACTTTTAGTAATCACTTATTCAATTTAATTTTAACAGTAAGATTTCGTCAATATTGTAGCTATTTTTGTTTATATCTTGGTATGGGTACATAATGGGTAGATAATACCCGATGGCAAGTATATGTGTACTGCAGTACATATACACTGTGCCTTCGGGGAGTAACGCGACCTATTGTACTTTCAATTTGCTTAATAAGCTTTTTTTTCCTTCTTCTGCTAATTTTTAATTTATTATATATTAAACCTAGAAGAAATAATTCCTCAATTTCAAGATTTTTCAATATTTTTTTAATGGAATTAAATTTCGATTAATTTGTGGAAAAAAATTAATTTTCAAACTGTCCAACAATTGCGTTTTTTAAGACAAATTTTTGAAACAAATTGTTAAGCTCAAAAAAGATTACTTTTTGATGAAAGTCAAGAATCAAGAGCGTCTTGTGTCATAAGAATGAAGATGTCTGTAGTGATAATATACAATCGTTTCAACTTCTTTTGGTTTAGAACATTTTCTCTATTCTATTATTTGTTGCACACTTGAAACTGGTTTTTTGTATTTCTTAAAAAGAAATAAGTTCATGCTGTCGTTGGAGTGTTTGGTGATGACGAAAATTCTATGATCACTACCGTTGTGAATTAAATGCAAATTAATAATTGCCATCTTTGTTTACGTTTAAAGAACGAGATGTCTTCAGACATCATAAACGTGATAATTATCTGAGGATTTGAGTAGAAAAAAATGTTCTTGAATGCGTATAAAAAAATGTGTTCTCCTAGTATTTTTTGTAATTGAAATAATCTCCTTATTATGGAACCAAATTAGATGGAACCAAATATTCAATCTCTTTATCAATTGACGAATTATTCGAAAATTTGCTTGATAGTGTATATCGTCGGTCCGTATCAAGTGCTAGGTTTTTATTCTTTAATTTTTAGCTTTGGAATGAAATAAAATTACATTTCTGTGTTGTGCTAGTCTTCAAGAGGATCGACGCTATACTCTATCTTGTATATCATTCGATTTCTTGAATATACATAAGTTTTATGTACATATAGATTGATTCACCTAAAAATAACTGAGTTAAAAGTAAAAGCTTTTAAATTTCTTATTGATCATATTTATTTAACTATGCTTAGCAAACAATAAATACTGCTTAAATTATGCTTAACTATTTATTCCATGATTTCACAACCTTCCAATTATTATTATCATTATTTACTTATTATTATTATTATTATTATTTATTATTTACTTTGTATGTATGCACTATAACACGTGAGAATTTCTTAAAAAATTGACTACATTAGAAAACATCGTAGAGATTCAAACTTTCAATTGCCAACGCTTTGCTTTGGAAAAAGTATTATTTTCATGAAAAATGATAAAAACAAAATAACAAAACTGCTTCGACATTAGACGCGCGATAATTAAAAATTGGTATTATTATAATTACAATTTATTTATTTTCTGAATAAAGCACACTTACTTGTAGAATTATGAAAGTTACTAACATGAAAGAAATAGCGCAACGTATGGCTCTATTTTTAAAATTAGCTTGAAACGGCCACAGTCCTATCAATCGTATTGAATTTGTATACGTTTTGAAATATTTACTTTCGAACATATACAAGGATTTATTCGACGCCATTTCGCAAACGAAAAAGTATTTTTGCGCCAAGTTTACGAGCTCGTCTATTCTCAATATCTCAATAATCTCTACTAGCAATTCAGCTATTGTTAAAAGCGCGCTTAGCAGCAAAGAAAAGAAAAAAATTGAATGGAATATTCATTTTAAAACGCGCGCAATTTTCAAACCTACCATCATTCATAAATTAGAGGTACGCCATGAAAGGTTGTAGACAGCAAGTTAACGTCTATACAGCCGTTGCATTTATGCATGTTATGACGTCTACTCTGATGCTTTCTCGTATTACAGGGTCTACTGGCGAACAGTGCGCAGCACGAGAAAGAGAGACGGTGAGTGAGATTGGTAAGAAATATAGAGATTTTATTAATTGCGACTATTAATTACGCTCTCTCGGTAAGTGATCTGACACTCTTTATATATCGCTCTTGATTTACACATTTTTAACTTTGCCCATATCTTTGGTGGAGTCCTGGTGTTTTTTATGCAGGACCAGATCTTCGCAGGCTCCGCACGAGTCTGCTTTAAAGTTTTTAACACCTATGAGCTTGATGAATCTTGGATCGTCGTAATTCGATGCTTTGAAGATTCGGCCAAGTGCTGGTCAAACCTTCGGTCATTCATTTCACCACTGAGATATCAGTTGCAGCAGTCAATACGGTGAGGTTCGCCATTGTTAAGTCATCAAACCGTCCAACGCCAGTTTATATCGAGAGTGGTTTGTAAAGAGTTTTGCTTTGCGAAATGTTGGACCGTCTGAAATTGGTACGTTATTTTATTGTGAGCAATCGTTTGTAATGTTTAATACTATACTTAAATTGCTGAGTATTACGTTTAGTCTCATATTTCGATGCCAAATTACTGATAGTTCGATCATATCAGTCGTATTGTTATTTAAGATTTTAATTTAACAGCAAGAGAGATAATGATAATAAAAATGAGAAATACTGAAATAATTATGATTTTAATTTAATTAAAGAATAAATTTTTGAACCATATAAGACTCATAGGAGAACTTGAAAAGGCTGTAAAAATAAAAAAAATACACTGGTCATTTGATAATTGCTGAGGTCAATCCAATTTAACGACGGTCCTCCGACTCCAATTGAAGAACTCGAAACAACGCTTATTGGGATGAAAAGTTGGGATGAAAAGTTGTGATGAAATACTTAAAGTTCTAATACTTATTAAACTATAAATTAATTTTCAAACTCTGTAATGACTAGAATAATTGATGATGCATTAGTGGATAACTTAAATAGACATATACACAGACTACTTTACGGTATGTATCTTTATTTATTTTATTTTAAACAAATATACTAAAAACTTGAATTCTTGCGAAAGTAATTGAAAAATCACGGTCTCTTGTGATATACAACCAAAATCTGTTTAAAATTGATTTTTTTATTCTTTTTATACTTAAAACGGTTTTATGGTTGACTAATGACTTTTCTGAAAAATCCTAATATTGGGAATTCTTCATAAAGTGGAGTATTACTTTTTAAGACAAAATAAAAAAATAGTTATAAATAATATTATAAATTATATTTATAAAAAATATTAACAGTAGAAATAAAAAGAATTTTTTGTTAAAACAATATCTTGTTTAGTGTTGTACTCTACTTGGCAACAGATGGGTAAATTAAATTTATCATTTTACAAAATATGAAAAATCATAGAAACTGAAGGTGGTTTGGCGAAGGTCACTTTTGTTTGATATTTCATTGACTCCACGTCGATATAAACTAAGAAATCGAAACTTCTAACTCTTTGAAACTTTACAATGAAACGTTTGTCTTCAATTTTCTATCTCCCAGAGCATTTTAGTATACAAAGACTTAGATTTTGGTATAACTATTCGCCATCCTTTGCCCCGACCCCGAGATCCTTCAGCTTTTTGGGACTTTGAAGGTTCAGGGGAACGGTTTTCTTTTCGAATATCGTACAAGTGGTCTGGAGAATTCACGTACTCATCATCGTCTGGCTCCTTGTTGTATATCACTACCTTCCTCTTTGGATTTTTCTTGGAAACTTTTTTCTTCTTCGAATTGTTATTTGAACTTTTCTTCTTTGAATTGTTACTTGAACTTTTCTTCTTTGAATTGTTACTTGAACTTTTCTTCTTTGAATTGTTACTTGAACTTTTCTTGTAAATTTTATTGATCCTTGAAAAGTCATTCATATATTTTTCATTGTTTTCCACTTGGAATGTCCTCGACGATTTAACAAGTGTTGATGCGATTGTTTCCTGTGAATGGTTTCTTAGCAGTTCATCAGGAAATAACTTCTCAGTCGGTGGTCTTAATATATCGTTCGTCAATTTTGTCATTATGTAGAATCGCCTGCTCTTTGAAAATTGGAAGAGTAAATGTGCGAGTAATTTAACACTGTCTGATAAGTAGTTCAAAATAGTTTCGCGATCTAAAATTTCTTTTTTATCGTACTGAAGGGCATAAAGAACCCTTGAAACGTTTGACAGGGCAGAAGCCGCTATAGTATGGTAACGAACAAAACATTCGTCTCTTTTAATCGCGTATTCTTCCATAACATCTACTACTTCGACATTCAAAGACGGCGCTTCCAATGATACGCAACCGTTTCTCGGAATCGAGTCTAAAATCTGCGATAGAACGAATCCGGGTAGTCCACTTTTGACGATTGATCTTATATTAAAGGTAATACTATTTGATAAAACTATATTCTTAAGTATATTTGTTGACGTATTTTTTTTAATATCTTGCGGGAAATCTTCTTTTTTCATTTCTGCGGTTTCTTCATTCTGTTGACTCTCTGTTATTTTCGACTCTGTATTGCTCTGCGAGGCACCACCTGTGCAAAAAAAATCCAATGGGTTTCTTTATTAACAGGTTTTGTATATCCAATAGATATATATCTATTTTTTTTTAAATATACCCACAACATTTCATTGCAAAATTTTATGAAACGTTATTTTAAAAAATATTTTTTTTATGTTTTATGACTATCATACTTATTAGTTAAAACTTTCTCTTTATTTGTTTATTTTAGAAAAGCTGTCGAAAAAAAAATCTTACAAAAAAAAGTGTCGCAATCGACCGCTCGAACCAAAAGTTATACGAAGAAAAAAGAAAAATCGCTTACTTTCGAGATTTTTACAATCTATTCTGTAAAACCACAAATCGTTTTTATCTTTTATCGTATTTTATCTTTTAAAAATATTTTTTTAAAGAAAACCGTACCGAAGCAGTATTTCCTAATATAAGTACTGTTTTACGCAGTAAAGCACGAATAAACTGATTTTGAAGGAACACTATTTTTTCCTGTTTTGTGTGGGTGCTGTAGAACAAGAAAAAAGGCTCGGAATATATTCAATTTTTTTCCGAAAATTTAATTAATTTTATAAATTTTCCCACATGCTTGTGCACGGAAAAAAAGAAAATTTTTACACGGATAAATTCAGCGTACTCTGTGATAGTAACTGTGTTTTACAACAAGGCAATCATTCAATATTATATAGGTATAACTCGTATACATCGCATACGACTGTGCAAGTGCGACAGGCAATGTATATAATACACAGTGCGTGTATATTCAGTGTTGCATCAAAACAAACCGTCTCTTCGACCCCTTTGTAACATGTTGATTTTAAACCTCCAAAACTCGGCGGCCGAGTGTGCCGGTACGTGTTTTTTTTTTTGTGTATTAATTTTAACTTAAATAAATATTTTTCTCCGGCACTATACATACCGTTCGATACAGAATCTGGAGGTTCTGCCTCATTCTCCTCTTCATCTTCTAACCTTTTGATTTCTAGCTCGATTGCCCTTTTTTTCTTCAACAGTCGCTTGATTTTCGCTTGTCGCTCGAGTCTCGACATCTTACCCCTGACGAGATGAAAACACTGTGCCTGTTATTTTTGAAACTCGATGGTGCCCGCACTGCCGCAGTATCTTGATGGCGCTGAGCACAAAACCAAAACACTCATCACGAGAAGCGCAGACTCCGTGTTACTTACTTATCGTTCTCTCTCTCTCTCTCTCGCCTCACAATTCGCACTCATTGTGATTACTACTAGCGCCTCTGACGAATTTATGGCGACTTAAAAATTTTATAACGATAAGTAAGTGTGTGTGTGTGTGTGTGTGTGTGTGTGTGTGTGTGTGTGTGTGTGTGTGTGTGTGTGTGTGTGTGTGTGTGTGTGTATATATAAAAACACAATATGGATATATACATTGTAACGGCGCGATTGCTGTCCTCAAGGCAACCGGGTCGTGTACAACCGTGGAATTAATCCACGTAACATTAAGTTCCTATGTAGAAAAAACGAATATATATAGATATATACATAGACGCTGGTCAAACTCTATTAAAAAAAATCTAAAATCTACGTAAATTAATTTATTACAAATACTTGTACACGAACAAGTTTTACACAGATATTTACTACACGGAATAATACTCTACATAAATGTTCAGTAATTTTATTATAAACGCAAATTTAGCTGAATTACTGAAAATGTATATAAAGTAAGTGTAATAAATACTTATGTAAAACTATTTCATGTAGAAAGTATTTGTAAAGCATTAATTTATATAGATTTTAGATTTTTTTTAATAAAGTTTGACCAGCGTCTATGATATATATACATATCCAGCTCCTCTATAAAAAATTTTAATTTTAATTTTTTTTAATTTATTTATTCTTTTTTTTAACCGTTATGATAAATATAATTTTGAAATTTCTATGACTTCTTAAATATATGTTCAGAACAATTTTACATAGAAAATAATTTAAAATATAAATGAACGATTTCATGAACATAAGTTTCTATTATTTAAGAAAAAAACTTGAAATTTTATACTTTATTTTACATAGAATTAATTACTTATAGATTAAAGGAAAACTGTTTTCAGTACATCTTCTCTCTAAGAAGTGTCATCGCCAATTGTCAGTTTTTCGAAAATTTTCTCTTGACAAATTGTCCATAACTGCAACACGTGTGCCAAATTGCATGCCGATGTTACAGGATCGGCATACGAAAAGGGACGTAAAGGGCGATTCTATGTATTAAAATTCTTATTTATTTTTTATGAATTAACTGGAATAATTCTTTTTTAATATTAAAGTAAATATTAAAGTAAATATAGGGCGCTACCGCAATACTGAAGGACTATGTCGCACACGATAATTTAAGACGCTCCGGTCCTTGACACGGCGTTGTCATATTTGGCAGCGCGTGATCAATGGACCGGCAACGTCGCAAAAGGACGAACGCGCGCTCTCTCTCTTAATACGGCCTAATACTAGGCACTCTCTCGCTCTCTCTGTCTCTCTCGTTGGCTAGTGTCCGCTGGTGGTAGCTAAAACATAAGAATGTATTAGTACATGGTAATATCTCGCATGCGCCCGGAGAGGCGATAACGTGCGTATATAATGCGACCGTTATAACATAGATGCTGGTCAAACTATTAAAAAAAGAATTAAAATTTAAAAACTAAAACTAAAATTAAACTACATAAATTACTATCAAAATTTGTTAACAATACGGTGAGGATGAATCATAATAATTTATTAGAAATACTTTGTAGTACATGAGTAACTGTTACACAAATATATTTACTGCATGGAATAATACTCTACATGAATGTTCAGTAATTTTATTATAAACGCAAATTTAGTCAAATTACTGAAAATGTATATAAAGTATTTCCGTATATTAAATAAAACTTTTTCATGTGTGTAGTACATACAAAGTATTTGTAAAAAATTAAGAGTATCAAAATGTCTTTTGGCAGATTGAAATAACTCCTGTAAAATTCCTGGGTGCTCAAACCCTTACTATTCTCCGATCAAAGATATTAGATACAAAAATAAAAAATCTCATATTTTTCCAAGAAATAACGATTGGAGCGAAAAATGTAAAGCAGTTTGTGGTTTTTCTATTTCTGGAAAAAATACGCGAGCGAACCGAACGTTATTTTGCTAATTATTGTTAATAATGGTTAAATAAAAGAATTTGATTAGCAGGCGATATGATATTTTACTTTATACGATCATTTTAATCTACACTAGATTATTTTTAAAATGACGTAAATAAATTTGGGGAAACTCGGGCAGGCTAATTATTGTTAAAATTTTCCTCCTAACTTAACATAAAAATGAAAAAATGTAAAATTTAAAAACAAAATAAAAACCGACTAAATTAAAAAATATATATACATAACAGTAACAGTGCATGTGGTAAATTAATGTAGTAAATTAATGTGATAATAGACTACGCAACAAAAAATAGAGCGAATTTTTATTGTTAGCATTTTAATTTTAACATCAACTTGCCCAGTATGTGCATTATGCCTGATGTATATTTTCGTTTAAAAAAATGTAGAAAAAATTATTTTGAGTTTTAAGCTATAAATTATTAATGTATATGCTAATACAGTAATTCACACCTATTTTTTTAGCTGGGTGTTAGCAACAAAAAAAATCACTTTCTTACCTTAGAATTTAAATGCCGCCACACAAGTAACGTTCCAAAATTTTTCCAGAATTTCAACTACGGTTATAGCTGAATAATAGCCGATGTTTGTATTGCACACCATGTTCATCTTATCCTTTAAAATAATCTTGCTTATAAAATCAAAAAAAATAATTCGCTCCAGAAACCATCTGTCGATGCAGCGATTCTCGTACAATATACTGCATAGAAAAGTATACGATTTCCTTGCGATGATGAGGGTGAACAACCAGATAGAAGGCATAAAAAGCGATTCAAAGAATAATATGAATATTGTAGATAATCGATACCTTTGCAGTTTCTAAATGTGTGGAAAGAAAACAAAAGCGTTCGCAACGGTAGCTATTTTTATTTCAGAGAATCTAGGATCATTTATACATTCATATTTACTTCGCGTATGTCTTTTGTATTACACCCTCTTCCGGCAATCCCACGATTCTAAGAAAATTAATTTTTTTTTATATAAGAAAACAATTTTTATTTTTAACAGAATTTATTTTTATTAAAACGTTATTTTGCCAAATAGTCCTGCAAATACACTCAAATCTAACACGGATGAAAAATTCCTTAATGCAAATTTTTACGAAACGCGTAAGTATATGGTTCAATGATCTAGTGGTGCGGCAGCGCCACGAAGACGAGTTTCAATAACTAAACGGCGCGCGCGACAATTACTTCTACAGTACGACAATTCGAATTATTAATTCAATGAATATTTTATTTAAAAATAAATATCGTAACAATTTACTATTGAATTTGTCTCAATGACATTTACGGATGTTGGATTAGTTTAGTGTGAGTTGAATAAAATTCAAATCTAATAGGTGGAATGCGTATAGGAAGATCTTCGCTTCCAAATGTATAAACCATTCCAAAACCATGTCTTAGTTCTTTAAGTTGTTTTAGGTAGGACACTGAAGATTTCATTACCTTAAATAAAAAAAATTTGAGAATCTTAAGAACTACGCGAGAAGAATGGCTTTGAGCAAATTCATATGTTGTTACTTACAGATCCAAAAATTTCGAAATTTAGCACAAACAAACCTCCAGGGGTGATCTGACATGGATTAAAGCTTCGCTGTATTACAAATAGAACTAACTTTCTCGACTTCAAAGACAAATTATACCATTCTGCAAAATATCTGCAAATATGTAGATATTTATACAGATAAATCAATTGATTTTATATATGTTATACTGAATACGTAAAAAATGAAAAACTTTCAATACACATTATTATAAATATTGAAATTAATGTTATGTGTGATTTTTAAACTGTACATAGTAACATTTAATTATCGACAATATTTAAATTATTTAAAATTGGTTATAATCTCAAAGATAAACAGTAGTCTAGTGTACGTGGGGATATAAATAAGTTAACATTTCGAAAACAATAATTTTAAAATTTTTTTAATAACAATTTGTATTATACTCAGGAATATTAGGACTAAGTTGTAAGTAGTGAAATTAATACATACATAACATTTAAGCTGTATATTAAATAACTGTGCAAATGTCTTAAACTGATTTATATTTCGTATTGGTTAAAGATGGTTTATTATATAAAATTTCAGAAATGCATAAATTAAAGTAAAATTATATAATTATGAAATATACAGCTATAACTTCACTTTCACAAAAAAAAATTTCAAATAATTTTGGAGAATTTGTTTTTTTTAACAACAATATTTTAATACTTACGCTGAGTTCATAATGCCGATACTTTTATCATTTACTTTTTGTCCTGAGACACAGATGAAAAATAAATGGAAGGAAAATGCAAAGTATAATATGGACAATCTAATGGTTTGATTTATGCTATCTAAATTTATGACTATCTGCAATACAAATCTGAACTTAAAATTGAACTCGATATCCCTTTAAATACAAAAAATCTATAATCTTCACTTGTGTAATGCATTTCAAATTAATCTCCTTGGAGATGATTTGATGCTTAATGAATAAAGTTTAAAAAAAACTTGAAGTAATGAATTGATTAAATACTCTTAGCAAATAAAATATACTTACGTCAATTGCGGCAAGCACGATAACAGCCAAATTTAAATTTAATGCCAAAAAAAAGCAGATGGCATAGGTTTTTTCGATTAACAGGGCAAATCTGTAAATGAACGTATGATTTAAATCAATTTTTATGATCTTAAGGTTTTAATATTGATCTGATAGTCGCAAAAAAACTTTTTACCCTACTTTTTTTTAATATTTATACTTAACCTTATCGATTCTTGATGTAATTTAATAGCTTCATGAATTAATTTGGACGTCATTTTAGCTTTAATCAGCTTTAATTTCGTGTAATAGTATTGTCTCGCCTTTGTCAGTGCGCATCGCTTTCTTTAAGCGATATCTATACAGTAATATATTTTTAAATAGTGACAACAATAGCAAAAGCAACGACAAGAACAATAATAATAGTATCAGACATTCGGTATAACAATCACGAATTTAATGTAGGAATAAAGTTATTATTGTAAAAATACTGCAATAATATTAACTTACTCAACGATATCCAAAAGACCACAGAGATGCTGTACACAGGCAGCATACATGGTATCGATGCTCATATAAACCAAGACCGAAACAGAAAAGCATATCGTTCCATGTAACATTAATTCGTAATAGTATTTATCAGTATCGACGAAATACTCGATGTAGTAAGGAAATACTTTTTGATGAGATTCATTCATTGGCTTTAAGACGTCCAGGATAAGGGGTACAGCGATAGGTATGCTGGTATACATTACTAATGCGCCATAAGCAGCACCTGCTCAAATTGATCAAACTGTATTTCAGAGATTTCTTCATATAAATTAATGCATACTGCGTATAACTAAGAGGATACTTTTATACCAGAAATAAACTTGTGTGAAAGTATGGTCGATGTCCAAGTGAGAAAAAAAATATGTATATGGATGTTTCTCAAAAAAATGATGTTTTGCATGTCTCCTGCCAAAAATTCCTTTTTTAAATTGACAAGTTATGCAAGCTTTCAGATTAAGTCTGTACAAATAATTGCAGAATCTAAGGTCAAAATCTCATTATCGTGGCGTTTTTCGCATTTCTACAATGAGACCCGCATTACCGGCGATTACCGCGACATTTACTATCATTTATACTATTCCATTCTACGTAAATGTATTCTTTATTCAGATAATCGTTATTCGTTAAACCTAAGTAAGTATCTAAAAGAAATTCTTTTATCTTTTAATCGCTCTTCAGCACTTTAACATTTAGTGCTCCACAATAGTGACATTAATGATAATAACATTTAGCCACTAAATTTTATAGTGTGAAGAGCGATTACAAGATAAACAAAATTTTCTTATAGTTTTGATTTATATGCTATTTTCTACATTTTTTGATTATTTATAGGTAACGAATATATTTACTTAACACGTTATAGTGACTCTCACGATAATAACGTCTCTTTGGAGAAATGCGAAAAATGCCATGATAATGACATTTTGACCATATATTGTGCAACCATTATACAACGTTAATTTGCAAGCTTCCATAACTATCGTAAGATTTAAAAAAAATTTACTACAAAGTTTTTTCCACCTGCCAATTTAAAAAAGGTTTAAAGAGGCCGGTTTTGGGCAAGAGACGAGCCAAATGCATTTTTCGTGAGAAGCACCGTATATGTATGTATAAAAATCAAAACACTCTGAGAATGTGTTCGAGACGATTTAGAATGTAAAAGCTGAAATCTTAAAAGTATAATAATCCTTTTTTATCAAAACATAGATTACATAATCAATAATTTTTAATAAAAAATCTCATTGACTGAACAACTATACTGTAAACAAATATAATATAAATAACATTTTACCCATATACAATTTATTTAAGAACTGATTATCCCTTGCTGAATTTTCCATTATTTCTTTTTCTTTTTTATTTGTAATTACGTCACAGTGATCTTGCATTTGTTCGTATAAATATTGCAGCTGAAAAAAAAATCAAGAATATACAAATTTAAAAAATGTTATAATTTTTCAACGATTTCGAGATTTTCAATGCATCACATGTTAGTTTGTTTTTTTTTAACTATTGTAAAGAAAGCTTACATCTGGTTGGGCGTATACTGTTGTAAGGTATTTAAGCATGCACCCAAAAAAGTACGAAATAGAACCAAGTAGTTCTAAAACTAACGTCCAAATCATTGCCCAATTCCTCGAAAAAACGTATAACCTAGTCAAAGACATGAAACTTTTAGTAATCACTTATTCAATTTAATTTTAACAGTAACATGTCATCAATATTACAGCTATTTTTGTTAACATTTTGGTATGAGTAAACGTCGGAACTATTTTATTTTCATGAAAGTCGATAAGAACAAAATAAAAAAAAACTGGACAGGCAAGATGATTAAAAATTGATATTATTATAATTTCATTTTTTGACTTACTTGCAGCATCATGAAAGATACTAATATGAAAGAAATAACACAGCGTGTGATTCTATTTTTAAAGTTAGCTTCAAACGGCCACAATCCTATTAATCGTGTTGAATTTGTATACGTTTTGAAATATTTACTTTCAAACATGTACAAGGACTTATTCGATGCCATTTCGCAAATGAAACGTGTTTCTGCACAAAGTATACATGAATCTGTCTATTCTGAATATCTTTAATCTCTGCTGGCAATTCAGCTATTATTGTTAGAAGCATAAATGCTTCGCTGCAAAGAAAAAAAGAAAGAAAGTACCACTACATTCATAAATTAGAAGTGATTCTTGAAAGCTTATAGGCAGCATGTTAACTTCGAGGTAATCGCTGCATTATGCACGTTAAGACGTCTATTCTGATGCTTTCTTGTGTTCCAACGTCTTACTGGCACTGCGCAGCTCAAGAAGGAGAGACGGAGAGTGAAAATGTTACGAAATATAGTTTTTATTAATTACGACTATTAATTACGCTCTCTCGGTAAGTGATCAGACACTCTTTACATCGCCCCTAATTACACACTTGTAACTTTGCTCATATCCTGGTGTTTTGTATGCATCAGGTTTTTAACACGTACGAGCTTCATCGATCAATGATCACCATCTCTCGAAGCTTGGAAGATTCTGAGAAGTGCTGGTCAAATCGCTGGTCATTGATTTCATCGCTGGGATATTAGGCATCAGTCTCAATACGTGTGAAATTGGTATCTTATTTTATTGCCGTGTTCTTATAATTTTATGCACAATTACGTTGTGAATATTCGTTTGTGATCTTCAGCACTTCCAAATTACTGGCAATTACTTTTAGTCATGCGTGCGAGTGTAACACTTTAATAATACCGACGCCAAATCATTATTTTAGTCGTAACGTTATTTATCATTTTAATTTGTGGTAAGCAAAATTTTTGTCGTTTGATATTTGCCATTTGCGGACGTCGAGTGTTCTTATGTTTATTTTGAAAAAATCTGGCAAATAATTTACACAAAATATCTAACTAGTAAAAGGCTAGAGCATCTACTAATGAAAATAAAGTGATTTTACTAACAAAAAAGTACAATCGTGCGTTTGCGCATAAAGAACAAGAAAAGCACAGAACGCAGAACGTTATAAGAAACTTAAATAAGTAATTAAAAAATAAGTTTGGAGATTTAAAGATTTTCTTTCAGGCGGTAATTTATCAGAAAGGTATAAAAGATGGGTCATGATTATTAATTACCCAAAACTTATTAACTGGAGGTGAAAGAAGAAAATATTCCAACATGGATTATACTTACGAGTTCAATTTGGAATTATATAACTAGAAGTGTAATATGTATTTTTTAATATGGCTACTACAAAAAAAATCGCTTTATTAAAAGTATTATTATCGTGCATATAAAATTTTGGATAATATAAATATACAAAAATAATAGATAAATAGGTACAAAAATCTTTTAAGAAATACTATTCAGAGTTTCTAGAAAAACGTTAGTTTACTAAAACGCCCTTCAAAATATATTAAAATTTAATGCGGATGAAAAATCGCAAGTTTTTAAGAATCGTATACGGTTCAATGATCAAGTCGTGCGACAGTGCCACGAAGACTAGTTTCAATAACTCAACGGCGCGCGCGACATTTACTTCTATATTGACATTTCGAATTTTTAATTCCAGAAATTTATTATTAAAATTTATTATTACAAAATAAATATCATAACAATTTACTAATATTTTTAAACTGTAACAATGACATTTATGCGGATGTTGGATTATTTTAGTGATGTTGGATTATCTTAGTGACGCTAAAACTGTTACGTAGGACACTGAAGATTTCATTATCTTAAACAAAAAATATATCGGAATCTAAAGAACTACACGAGAAAAATGGTGTTGCGCAAATTCGTGTGTTGTACTTACAAATCCAAAAATTTCCATATTCAGCACAAACAATCCTCCCGCAGTCATCTGACATGGATTAAAGCTTCGCTGTATTACAAATTGAACTAACTTTCTTTGAGTTCAAAGACAAATTATACCATTCAGTAAAATATCTGTAAACATGGATACTTACAGATAAATGATTCGATTCCATTTATGTATAATAACGTAAAATTTTCAACGCTCAATATTTATGATATTCAAACTGTTTTTTTAAAACTATGTTTAGTAAGATTTAATTATCGACAATATTTAAATTATTTAAAGTTGGTTACAATCTCAGAGATGAACGGTAGTCTCTAGTAAATAGTATATGGCGATAGAAATAAGTTAACAATTCGAAAAAAAATTATTGCAAGATTTGCGACTTATTGCAAAATTATTATTCTATTATTTCAAATTCAACTCAATTTGTCGCATATAACAATAAATTGATGCGACCACCTGCAATCGATAGCTTATGGCATGCTTAATAAACGTTAAAAAGAACTTTTCTCCAAATTCATATTTAACAACATTTTTAGCAACAAATGTCCATTTCTGGGTTTGTATCTCGGCCAATTTTAAAGTTAGAGAAACGCGGTAAAATGCATCGTAAAGTACGTAAAAAACCATGAATTTTCATATAAATTTTATTAAGATCGGATAAATAGGAGCCGAGATAACAATTTTTTTTCAATCGCCGATTACGCCAAAACGGCTTGATATTTTTAGTTGAAATTTATCACAGTGTTTGTTGAAGAAATACTCTAGAAGATCGTATTTATCCGAACAGCTGTAGATGCCTTGGTTCGGCTAAAACAACTGATGAAAAAGGCGAAATCAGCGCGCGCGGCTCCTCCGGCCGGGCGGCGCGGTGGTGGGGGGAGGGACAGGATTTCGTGAACCTTAGTTGTAAATTCATTTTCTCGGCAACTAAAACTGATATTGAAATACTTTTTTTTCATTTAATGTATTTTTTTCTCAACTTTCTTGCTGTGTTAATTAAATTATTATAAAACTAATACAAATGTCTACAACTGTCGGTTTTTGCGCAAAATTTCCGTTGTTTCTTACTAAGCACATAATATACATAATGTTTAATCTAAAATATATCATTGTTACGCCCGTGCACCATATATGAAGATATTTTATATATATTTACGTTTAGTAAGAAACAACGGAACAATATTTTTTCCTCTTTCCAGTAGGTGCTGTAAATCAAGAAAAAAGACTCGAAATACGATTGACCCAAAAATTGAATTAATTTTATGAATTTTCCCATATGCTTGTTACCTTCGTTCTCCTTTTCGTCTACTAACCTCTTGATTTTCAGCTCGATTGCTCTTTATTGCTCCAATAGTCGCCCGATTTTCTCTTGTCTCCACATGTTTCGATATTTTCTGAAACTCGTAGAGACGCTAGTCAAACTCTATTTAAAAAATTCTAAAATCGACATAAATGAATTTATTACAATTACTTTGGACACGAGTAGATTTTACACAGATATTTACTCTACGGAATAATACTCCACATCAATGCTCAATTATTATTAATGAAATTTGATTAAATTATTAATTTAATCAAATTAACTGAAAATGTATATAAAGTGTTTCAATCCGTACATTAAATAAAACTTTTTCATGCGTGTACAAAGTATTTGTAAAATATTAAGAGTATCAAAATGTCTTTTGGCAGATTGAATTAACTCCTCTAAAATTTCTGGATGCTCAAACTCTCACTATTCTTCAATAAATGACGATTGGAGGAACTAATAGAAAGCAGTTTGTGATATTGCTGAGTACTGTTCTGTATCAAAAGTGTTATTATTATTTTTGTGAAGAATATTTTAGTGTTGTCTGACTATAAAAATGCAGATAGAATCTTTAAATTGGAACGCTGTTCATTAAATCAGTGTCATAACAACACTTGTGTTGAAAAAGTAGAGTCTGTTAGTGAAGGACTCAGATAAAACTGTGCAAAATAAAACTCTGCACTCTACACAAAATAATTTTGCACAAACATTTCTTGCACAGATATTTACTGCACAAAAAACTCTACACACAGATATTGTTTACACGAAAAAACTATGCACAGATATTTACTGCATAGAAATACTGCATCCGATTATTTTGTGATTTTACTATACTGAAAAACTTTATACACTTTACTTTAGAGTTTTACAGTATAGTGAGGATTACATCGAAGAGCTTAACAACGACAGCATAAAGTCCTTAGAATCATCGATTGCTGCTCCAAATGTTGAAGACGAGTACAGTTTTTATTAGATGACAACAGCGATGAGGAATACAATACAACAGCAACAACATTTTTGACAAAATAATTATTTTTGGGGGAAAAATACACGCGCGAATTTATTATTAATGATGGTTGAATAAAAAAATTTGATTAGCAGGCTGATATGATATTTTATTTTACGATCTTTTAATCTACACAAGATTATTTTCAATAATTGCATAAATAAATTAAGGAAAACCCGGGCAGACTGGAACACCATAAGAGGAAATTAAAAAGAAAAGATAGTAAATAAAAATATGTTATGGGTTTGAAAATTTCGCTGCAAATTAGACATAAAAATGAAGAAATATGTAAAATTTAAAAACAAAACAAAAATCTACTGAACTGAAAGAAAAAAATTATATTTGCATTTATAAGTTAAAAAAAATAAAAACAGCTACAACTAAAATTTTAAACATGGAAATTTTTAAAAATTGCTACGGGAAGGTGCCTGTGGTAAATTAATGTAGTTAGTTTATGTGATAATAGACTATGTACCAAAAAACAGAGGGTGAATTTTTATTGTTTGCATTTTAATATTGTGACATGATTTTCATTGATCAGCGTTATTTACAATGATTAGAAGCTAAAATCGGAATGTCCATCTTGCCAAGTATGTGCATTTTGCATGATGAATATTTTTGTTATATAAAATATAGAGAAAAAATTATTTTTATTTTTAAGCTATAAATTATTAATGTGCATGATAATACTATGATCCCCATCTATCATAAAGTTAGTTAGATGTTAGAAACAAAAATAAATTACTTTTTTACCTTTGTAACATCGTAAGCTAAGCTCCAGAAATGAATATTTATTTTTCTCGGTGATGTTATTGCTTCGAGCACTGTTCACGGACTGAAACATAAATGCCAGCAACGTAAGCAACGGTCAGTAACTTTCCCGGAAATTTAGCTATAGCTATAGCTGAATAATAGCCGATGTTCGTCTTACCCACCGTGTTCATCTTAGCCTTTAAAATAATCTTACTTAAAAAATCGTAGCTGTATAGCGCATGTGCAAGATTTCAAAAGCAAAGTCTAAAAATAAAAGAAATTAACTCCAGAAACCATCTGTCGATGCAGCGATTCAAGTTAATAATTTGCTTGCGATGATGAGGGTGAACTGCCAGACAGAAGGCATCGATTTCCGGCAAGGGAGCGAGTATTCAAGCACTTTGGGAAATAAGTGCCACCCTAATATATGGTGAAATCCTTTTTTTATCGGGAGTTAACGGGGTCAAAAAAATGGTCGATTTTCAGATGGGAGTACACCTCCCAAATGAGTTTTTTCTTGTTCGTTATGCCATATAGAGTATAAAAATTTTCGGAAACCACAGATTCGAGCTTTGTGACAAGATTTTATAAGCACTTGAATGTTTAATATATTTAATATTTTTAGCAAATAAAAAATCATATAGTTAACCTAATCCGAAGATGAAAAACTAATTTTTTAGACCAACTTTACCAATGTTTTTTTGTGTTTTGCGTATACCATCAGAATATCGAGTAAATAGCGAAAAACCCTTGAAAATTGCGGATAACAGTGAAAAATTGTTTTCGTGTTCACACATTTTTTCGTATCAAGTTTTTATAAAATTTCAAAGTTTTGAAGAAAAAAATCTGTGAACATAAAAACGATTTTTCACTGTTATCTGCAATTTTCCAGGGTTTTCGCTATTTACTCGAAATTCTGGCGGTATATGGCCAAATGGACTCCGGATTCAGATTCAGCGGATCAAAATACATAAAAAAACATTGGTAAAGTTGGTCTAAAAAATTAGTTTTTCATCTTCGAATTAGGTTAACAATATGATTTTTTATTTGCTAAAAATATTAAATATATTAAACATTCAAGTGCTTGTAAAACCTTGTCACAAAGCTCGAATCTGTGGTTCCCGAAAATTTTTATACTCTATTTGGCATAACGAACAAGAAAAAACTCACTTGGGAGGTGTGCTCTCCTTCTGAAAATCGACCATTTTACCTTCTTCTTTGCTTTTTTCTTGAAATTGTTTTTTCTTTCTATTTTTACTTGAAATTTTGTTGGAAACTTTACTGTTCTTTGGATTGTTAATTGAAAATTTTACATTGGTTTCCGATTGGAATGTCCTCGATGATTTAACACGTGTTGATGCAATTGTTTCCTGTAAACGATTTCTTAGCAGTTCGTCAGGGTTTAACTTCTCAGCCGGTAACATCTCGTTCGTAGATCTCATCACGACGAAGTATTGCCTACATTTTGAAATAATGAAAAGTATTAGTGTGTGAATAATTAACTTTCAAAAAAATACTGTCATAATGATACATATCTGTTTCAGCCGATGTATATGCAATTAAAATTGTAAACTTTCAAGGTTTGCTCGCTTGGAATCAGTCCAAAAAAAATATCTTAGAATTAGACTAAAAAAGATATCTCTTTTCACTGCAAAAGTATCTTAGTATCTGCGCCATAAAAATTCATTTAAATTGTAAAAAAATTCTAAGAAGAAAAGTATTCTTGACATTTTTCATAATTTTGTTTTGTTTCCGAATAAAATATCAAAGATATTGTCAATATTCAAATTACATGCTAAAATTCGTCATTTTCTTTGATTTTTGCCCGTCAACGGAGAAAAATTATATAAAATTATGAAAATTGATAAAAATAATTTTATTCTTAGAATTTTTTTACAATTTAACCGAATTTTAAAAACATTTGCAACCAATACGGTCCGCTTGTAGAATTTGTCTAATCTTCTCACTCCTCGCACGTCAATTTTCGTCGGCGATTCTTCAGTTACTTTTCGTCCCGTTGCTTTTTGTGATAGTCGATTCCGCATAAGCTGGCGGTTCCGTCGTCCTTGTTCAGACACACCTTCTCGATGACATCCTTACTGGGAGTCTTGAGATTGTAGGCCCATCCAATCCAGGCCATCAAGTCAATGAAGCCCGCAGTTATGTTGAAATTCGGAAGCTCGGCTGCCTTGTAGTCCCAGGGGAAGGCGTGATGGTAATTGTGCCAACCTTCGCCAAGAGCAAACATTGATACACCTACATTTTCGGTCGCTCTAAAATTTCTGTAAACGATTTTCATGAATATGCAAGTGTTAATAGATTGAAAATCCTGAAGAGGGTTTACGCATACGTACTTGTTGTAAGGCTTGTTGCCAAACATGTGAGCCAGACTATTGATACTGAGTATGATGTGCGTTACTATCATATAACGCAGTTATAACACTGAAAATGGTTAGATCCCAAGGCTCGCCAAAAACGTATCGGATCACAAGGCCCGGAATAACGAAGCAGATCGTACTCATTTTGTAATTATAGTGCCTGTAAAAATTGAAGATCACAGACGGTCAATGAAAATGGATAAAAGAAAGTAGACTTTGCATACCGATCAAACCACTGAACGATGGATCAGCCTCGACATCGCTTATATCAGTTTTGCTGAGAGCCGCCTTGCAAGCTGGATGTCGCTTCCTCATTACCCACCCCATGTGAGAGTAGAAAAATCCGGTACCGGCACTGTACGGATCAGCATAGGATCCGTTAATTTGTTATGAATACCCATTTCTGAATATGATGCTGTATAAAAATATATATAGGTAGGGTCCGTGGATGTTGCATGGTTTCACCCCTCTGGTGGCCGCAGCGGCGGCAGTGCCGTTTCAGCCTCTGAACTGAACGGCAACGGAACGTGTATATAAGTATTTACCTGAGTTTACCTACTTGAGTTTTTTTTGCCATTGATTCCCCCAGCTTTTACACGCGATTTGTGGCTGCTCTCCTGAGCAGTGTCGCGCTCAAGTACTGGTCGTCGTTATCATCTCGTTCCTTTCGATTATTTTTCGAGGTTCAAGACAAAATATTGCTGAAAAGAATTTAAATATAACTGAAATCTTTCAAGTAGAATGAGACTATAATCTTTAATAAAAATAAAATTAATTTAATAATGTAAATTATACAAACTGAATTTAAGCGAAATGAATGAAATTTAACGTGAAATTAAGGAAATGATTTTAATAGGTAAACGAAAGGTATATTCATAATACAAGTCAGAAATTGCTGCTAGAGTCGAAATATATTAAGGCAAAAGGAAACAGAACAGAGAGAAGCGTCCGGCTTCGTGTCCCGATCGAGACTGGCCCTGCGGAGCACGCGAGACGTCGCTCGTCGTCGCAATTCGACAAAAAAAAATCCTCCCTTCCCCGGATCTTGTTTTTCCCGATTTTCCTGAATATTTTACTCTCCTCGAAGAGAGTCATAAAATTCAGGCCCGGCCGCCTCGGCCCCGCGCTGAGCCAAAACACATGTCGCGCGCGTGTACTCGTCCGCCTCGCTCCCGAGCTCGAGTCGCTCTCGGCGCGGGGCATTGTAAACAAGGACCCTTTATTTTTTCTGTCGCGGGCGTGCTCGCAGTCGCTGTAGCCGTCTTACAAAAAACGAGCCTAATATCGTTTCCGCATTTGCTCGGACTTTCGCCCGCGACGAAGGGAAAACCTCTTATAAGGAGAAAACCTTCGTCAGAAACGATATGAATACATTCTAAAAACTTAATTTATTACCGCAGTTCGTCGTCGACCAAGTACTTACAGCTAAATTTCCCGCCCATATACTCGCCCGATCGAAGCGCAGAGCGGCACCATGCTCTCTCCTCATGGCAGCCAATCTGGACAGCGTGCCTCTCGCCTTTTCGCGTCAACATGGAAATCTCGGGTTTCCGTGTCCCGCGATTACTCCGTTTAGCAGACGTAACCGTCTGTCGGAGCACAAAAAATTCTCTGCCCTTTATGCAGAGACTACCAGAACTTAGCGCGCTGCACCGAGGCACCTATCCGCGATTCTCTGCTCTCGCCTCGATCCGCTCGCATATGTCGGGAACACGATTCCTGCGACATAGTACCGAACACTCCCTCCTCTGTACGACAATTTTTGCGGACGATTTTTCAGCTACTTTCCCTCCCGTTTCTTCCTATGATAGTCGACTCCGTATTGGCTGGCGGATCCGTCGCCCTTGTTTAGACACACCTTCTCGATGATCTCCTTGCTGGGAGTCTTGAGATTGTAGGCCCATCCAATCGAGGCCATCAAGTTAATAAAGCCCGTAGCTACGTTGAAGCCGAAATTCGGAAGCTCGGCTGCCTTGTAATCCCAGGGGAAGGCGTGATGGTAATTGTGCCAACCCTCGCCAAGAGTAACTATTGATACACCTACATTTTCGGTCGCTCTGTAATTTCTGCAAACGATTTTCATGAATATGCAAGTGTTAATAGATTGAAAATCCTGAAGAAGGGCTTACGCATACGCACTTGTTGTAAGGCTTGTTGCCAAATCTGTGAGCCACACTATTGATACTGAGTACCAAGTGCGTTATTATCATATAACGCGTTATAAGACTCAAAATGGTTAGATCCCAAGGCTCGCCAAAAACGTATCGGATCACAAGCCCCGGAATAATGAAGCAGATCATAAACATTTTATAACCAAAGTGCCTGTAAAAATTCGAACATCACAGAGGGTCAATGAAAATGAATAAAAGAAAGTGGACTTTGCATACCGATCAAACCACTGAACAACGGGATCAGCCTCGACATCGCTCACATCAATTTTGCTCAAAGCCGCTCTGCAAGCTGGATGTCGCCTCCTCATAAGCCAACCACAGTGAGAGTAGAATAATCCGGTACCGGCACTGTGTGGATCAGCATAGGTATCCGTGAATTTGTGATGAACCCTATGATGTCTTACCCACTTCTGCAAACGATTCTGCATAAAAATATTGAAAGCTATTAAATTTTTCCTTGCTTATTTACCAGTTTCCCATAACTTTTTTCTTTTCCCCCAAGCTCGGGCTTGTCGAGGTGACCAAGTTATTACTTACGTGTCCCGTCATAACGTAGCAGATTGCCAGAAATATTCTGAGAGGCACTTTGGCCTCGTAGCTTCGATGGGACCAAAGACGATGCACCCCCGCGGTGGTTCCTAATGAGCCGCAAACCCAGTAGGCTGCGTCTAGAAATAATTATTCGCAGCTGAGAGAAAATTTTAGCAATATTAAGCTGAAAGATGTGCAACAATACTTTGTATATGTCTTACGCAAAAGTATCGTGGGCAACTTGAATTCGTGTGCTCTGAACACAAGGGTGTATACGGTTATAATGTTCACACCTATCAAGACGATGGCATTAAACCATTTTATCGGCTGCTTGTTGCTTTCCTGCAGATTATTTAAAATTGGTTCATCAGAATCACCTTCTGGAATATTCTCGTTTCGTGGATTGTACTGTTGAACGGTTGAATGCTGCATTTCTGGGATGATGAAAAATTGCCTATCCCTAGTTGATTAATCAAATTTTTCTTCGAAAATCTCCAGTTTTCGTTTCCGCTACAGCAGGTGTACGACTGTAAATATGTCAAGTTTTTAAGATTTATTCTTGATAGATGCAAGTACAAAAAACATGCCTGTAGAAAAACTTTTGCTTGGTTCTATGCGAATATACATGCTTCAGCACTCTGGTATCAAGACAAGACCAAGACAAGTGTTGGAGAGACTTTATATGAGAGGGAACAATTTGACTTATGCATGAAAAGGGAGGGGAGAGT
Organism: Philotrypesis tridentata; assembly: GCA_018906965.1. Classification (NCBI taxonomy): domain Eukaryota; kingdom Metazoa; phylum Arthropoda; class Insecta; order Hymenoptera; family Pteromalidae; genus Philotrypesis; species Philotrypesis tridentata. Next base: position 5,028 of record JACCIB010001474.1, on the reverse strand, counting down.
TTGGATGATTCGGTTTTTTCCTGTTATTTGGAATCCATGAATTGCAGTTATATGTCGCGGACAAAAAAAATTGTTGGAAAAATTAAAGTCTATGTCAAACAAAATTGAAATATATTTAAATTAGAAGTATTATATTAAAAACTCTCGAAATTATTGAAAAAACTTGTGTGATTGAAAACTATTCGATTCTTCCATTTTTTTCACTCAAATCCAATACCCATAACATTTCAGTGAATTTTATTTTTATTTGATGCTCGTGTCCTGTACCTTGCTTTCAATTTGTTGTGAATCACATTTTTTCCTCCATTCTATAGAAAAATGTTTTCATAAGAAACACGTGCATATAGCTAAGGAATAGCTGTTGTAGTATATAAGAAAAAAGTAAAAGCCGACATAAACGTTAATTGTAAAAATAGGATGAATTAAATTTTCGACTCTGACAACAGATCAGCTCCTGGGAAAATAATACGATATTTTAAAATAATATTCATAATAGAAAACATTTATAACCTCATTTCAACTCATCATCATATGCGTCATTTTGGAAACATGATATGTACTATTATATGTACAATATACATACAATACATCCATTCAGATTTCGTTTCACACATGAATTGAAGAATTTTTCGATAAAACATTTTAAGAACTTAATTGACATGTACGATTGTATACTTTGTAACGAAGTTGATGAGTGATATTGAAATATCGCGTTCTCATTGTGTCGCACGATGCGCATGACAAGCGTCGCGTGTAGCGGCGGGAGAGGTGCGGGGAAGAGTAAGAGAATAAGGCCCGCGCGCGTTTTACCAGGTTTTTCGTTAGATACAACTTGATCGTGCCAGTGTGCAGATACAATCGTGTGTGAGAACATTCAATATTGGTTACCGCCAGGGTGCCCGAGGTCACCGATATTCAATGAAGAGCAGAGTTTTGCGATCTTTGCCGACTACAGCTGGTGCGAAAGAAAGAACACCTTCTCACAGGTTATTTGAACAGTCTGTGTTCCGAGGTAGCCTATGCAATAACAAATAGTTGCCCATTTGATTTTTGATGGTGTGAAATGAATAGTAAGCAAACAATGAGAAATACGGTCCAAGGTGTGGTCACAAACGGTCACTTTGACTACAACACCTCTGAATGAGAATAAACATTGATTCGAGGAAAACTGTATTGTGCAGATCCTGGCAGTTTTGTTTGTCATTTGCGTTTATGTATTAGTGCGAAAATTTTTGTGCACAATAATTACAATATTTTGTACAACTCTTATGCGCATAAACTGGACCTTTACCGAATTTTTTAACTCTTTTTTATGTGCCATTATTTTCTAAAGCTTTTGCGCTTTATACCGTGTGTCCCAGGTGAAACTGTCCATGCTGGAAGTGAGGGTGGAAAAAATTGCAGCACCAAAAACTATGGTGAAAAAATTTATGGGGGTGAAGGGTGATCCCGGCGGCTGAAAGTGTGCAACGCATATGTTTCGCATTAAAAAACGCTGCATTTAAAAAATTTAATACTTGCAAAATTAATATTTTTTGAATAGGCACTGAATTCTAGAGAAATGGCTGAATTCAACAGAATTTGAATGACAAAAATCGAATGGTAACTTCTTCAGATAACGAAACTAATTTGTAAATTGTCACTTGCAGGATTATGAATTGATAAAAATGAAAATGCTCCGATTTTTGAGATTCAAGTTTTATAAGTATTGGGGATCCTTACGCACAAACATGAGATACGTTAAAAATGATCTTTATTTAAACGTTGTTGATTTTGAAATTGAGAGTAAAATATTCAGGAAAAATTTGGTTTATGGAGGTCATTACACGGGTGACCCTCATTCGTGCTCTCTAGCCAAGAATCTGTCTACCAGTGCAGTAAAAGGCTAAGATCCCTCTCCAGCACTGGTACACGTGTAGCACACCATTTGTTACGGATAGCTATAGCTATGTAAATGACAGAATGCAATTTTTCACATCTGTCAGTTGTCCCGAGACAGCTCACTTTTTTTTCTTTGAATTTTTACTTGAATTTTTCTTCGCAACATTACTGTTCTTTTCATGTAGTCCACTTTTCATGATAAAGGTAACATGACACATTTATTTTATTATCTTGCGGGAGGTTTTCTTTTTCATTTCTGCTGTTTCTTCATTCTGTTGACACTTTTTTATTTTCGACTCCGAATTAGCCTACAAGTCACCTTTAAAAAAAATCAATGTGTTATTTTATTAACAGGTTTTGTAAATCCAGAAGAAATTTCCCTTTTTTAAAATATACTCACAACTTTTCATTGCAAAAAGCTTATGAAACGTTTTTTAATAAATATTTGTTTCTTTTTATATATATCTATCTTTTTATGCTATACGGCTATCATACTTATCAGTTAAAATTTTGTCTTTATTTATTTTAGAAGACTCGCTGAAAACAAAAAAAATCGTAAGAACAAAAGTCGTCGCAATCAACCGCTCGAACAAAAAGTTACGAAGAAAAAGGAAAAATCGCTTACTTTCAAGATCTCTGCAATCTGGTTAGTAAAACAAAAAATCATTTAGTTTAAGAATTTTATTCTAAGAAAACAGTACCGAAGTAGTATTTCCGGATATTTGGTTTTATACTGCACGTAACTGCGAATAAACCAATTTTGGAGGAACAATATTTTTTCCTCTTTTGAGTTGGCTTTAATTAATTAATTATTCATTCATTAATTCATTAATAATTTAATTAATTTAAGTAATTTCCTCTTTTGCTGCTTGCTATATATGGGATCGAGCCCAAAATTATTCTGTCACGATATCAATATAGGGAGAGTTTATGAAAAAAAATTTGGATCGATTGGAGCTGATTTCACAGAGATAATCGTGGCCAACTGAAAGTTTTCTTTAAAAAAGTCATTTTTTGAGTTTTAAAATGCGTTGAGTCATTCTAAGCGTAGAATCATTCTGGTCAAAAATTGTATTTTTAAAATATCTACAACTTTTATATTCTATATTTTTATGTGAAACGTATACCTGAAAAGTTTTATTATGAAAAACGAATTATTTTAGGTTAAAATTTGATTTTAGCTTGTTAACTTCAATTCTAAGCATTTTCCAGTGTTCATGTCAATAGGAAAAAGTTGTATTTTTTTGAGATCTACAACATTTCCATTTAACTTTTTTGTGTAAAATGCTTAGAATTTGAGCTGTGGGCAAAAAACCGTTTTTCGAAAATCTAAGAAATGCCCGCATATTTTTTGTGTATACGGAATCGAGCCCAATTTTATACTGTCACTTTCTTAACATAAGTAGAACTTACAAAAAAAAATTTGGATCGATTGAGACTTATTTGACTGAGATAAGCTTATTACAATACACTTTAGTTAAAATTACATGTAAAATTAAGCATAAAGAGCGCCCATTTGAACAATTGGCCGGTAATCGCGAAAGTAAAAAAAAAGTTTTTTTGTATATACAAGAGCTGTACTCTCATAAATTTTCAGCCCGATTGATTGAAAATTAGCTGAGATATCGCAAGTTACAATTTTTGCGATGATAAAACTATAAGGCATTCCCGCGTTGCGGTCGTGCCTAAAAATGGTCGATTTTCAGAAGGGGAGCACACCTCCCAAATGAGTTTTTTCTTGTTCGTTATGCCATATAGAGTATAAAAATTTTCGAGAACCACAGATTAGAGCTTTGTGACAAGGTTTTACAAGCACTTGAATGTTTAATATATTTAAAATTTTTAGCAAACAAAAAATCATATAGTTAACCTAATCCAAAGATCAAAAACTAATTTTTTAGACCAACTTTACCAATGTTTTTTTTATGTGTTTTGCCATATACCGTCAGAATATCGTGTAAATAGCGAAAAACCCTTGAAATTGCGGATAACAGTGAACAATCGTTTTCGTGTTCACACATTTTTTCTTGAAAACTATATGAACTTTTATAAAAACTTGATAAGAACAAAGATGTATTAAAATTTATCAAAAAATGCTCCCAAATTTTTTCTGATTGATCTGATACAATTTTTGATTTTTCGAAAAATCGAAAAATCGAAAAATCGAAATTTTGAAAAAGTCTATGAAACCTCTAAAAAAAATTTGAGAGCATTCTTTGATGAATTCTAAAACATTTTTCTTGATGTCAAGTTTTTATAAAAGTTGCGCTTTCTAAACTATAGTTTTTATCGCACTGAAGGGCATAAAGAAGCCGTGAAACGTTTGACGGAGCAGAAGCCGCTATGTCATGGTAAAGAACAAAATATTTGTCTTTTTTGATCGCATATTCTTCAATGACATCCACCAGTTCATCATTCAAAAACGGCGCTTCAAATAATACGCAGCCGTTTCTCGAAATCGTATGTTAGTTTGTATATTTTCTTTTTTTATTTTAGCACTTTCCTGAAAATTATTCATTATGTTGACTCTTTTAGTTACTTGAGTTACTACCTGTGCAGAAGAACAATATGTTATTTATTAACAGTTTTTACACTTCAAGAAGTAATTTCCATTTTTTTTAAATACTTACATCTTTTTATTGCAAAGATCTTATGAACCAGTTTTTAAAAGATATTATTTCTTTACTTTATCTTTTTGATGCTATGTGGCTATCATATTTATAACTAGAAACTTTTTCTTTTTTATTTATATATTTTACTAATCAAATGAAAAATTACATAAAAAATTACGAATAAAAAAGAAAAATCGCGCTTACTTTCAAGATTTCTGCAATCTTTTCTGCAATACGACAAATCGTAACTATTTTATTTTAAGAAATTTTATTTTAATCAACACAAGATTATTTTTAATAAACCATACGAAATAGTTTTTCTTGATATCCTGTTTTACGCAGTAAACCGCGAATAAACCGATTTTTGAGGAACAGTATTTTTTCCTGTTTTGTGTAGATGCTGTAGAACAAGAAGAAAGCCTCGGAATGTATTCCACTCTTCAATTTTTCTCAAAATCTAAATTAATTTAATGGATTGTTCCATATGATGAAATAGTCCTGTTTTGTAGTTTAGAATAAACTGGCTGAAGGGATT
>JACCIB010001473.1:0-32880 GCA_018906965.1 Philotrypesis tridentata | reverse complement strand
CTAACCGATGAATTTCAATTTTACATTGAATAATTGAAACTAATCGAAATTCTGCTACTTGTATCAATTCTATAGCAACATTAGTAGAATTTACTTGCTCGTCTTGAAAATCACATTCTCCGGAATCCAGCAATGAATATGTTGTTATATTAGGTGAAGAAGAACCACAATCATACCCTATGATTGCTTCATTTAATTTGAAACATAGTATGAAAATAATAAAATAGTTGAACATCATTTTCCTCCTAAAACAAACAAAATATATTAGTTTTTCTTTTTATACATTATTAATTTATTCGCATGAACTGTATTTGACTTTCCATTTTTATCTATTACAATATTATTATTATCTAATACCTCAATAATTTCAAAAGGACCAATATTTTGATTTTTTTCCAGTTTTCCTGGTTTTGGTTCTTTTACCAGCCAAACTTTATCACCTTTTTCAAAAGTTACTGGATTTATATATCTATCATAGTATTTCTTTGATTTTTCTTTTGAAATTATTAAATTTTCCCTTGCTAACTCAGCAATGTCCTTCATATTCCTAATTAAATTTGCTAAATAATCATTGAACGATGGAATTCGTTCAGAAATTTCAAAGGTTCGCTTGAAGGTAAACGAGGTGGATAAGCAAATACTAATTCATACGGTGTAAATTTATGCGCACTATGCACACTTGTATATAATGAAATTGCGCTAATTCCAATAAATCATCCCACATAATTTTTTTTGTAGAGAAATTCTTTAAAATATTCGCATAAAGGATGATGCGCTCTCTCCAACGAGCCATTGGATTGAGGCGAAAAAGCAGTTGTTTCAATTTTTGAAAATTTAAATCGTTTGCTACTGCTTTCAAAAGTTTACTAGTAAAATTTGCACCCCTATCTGTTAAAACTAGTTTAGGAGAACTAAAGATACAAATAAATCTTTTAATAAATGCATCCGCGACAGTTTCTGCAGTTTGATCCTGTAACGGAACTACCACTAAATATTTAGAAAGTAAATCTTGGATAGTTAAAATATATTTATTACTATTTTTAGTTATATTTAGAGGACCACTATATCCATTGCAACTTTGTCAAAAGTTTTACTTGGTGTATCTGTAATCACCATTGGTTGCCTAGTTTTTTACTCTTTTTAACTTATTTCTTTGACAATCTTCACACCTTTTATTCTATCTTCAATATCAGCTTTCAAATTTTCCCAGAAAAATTTACTCCTTATCCTATTATATGTTCTATTTACACCTGAATGACCTCCCATAACACTAGCGTGATTTTCTTGAAATATTTTATCTCTATTATCTAAATCAACATATTCTATATAATTTAAACAATAACTATCCTAATCATACCATCTTTAAAAACTTTCAATAAAATCTCTTCAATATCTACCCAATTTAATTAGCAATTTGTAAATCTTTAGAAATACTGAAACTATATACTTGTTTATCTAACAATATTTGTTTTAATGAACTAAAAATTTCGTAGATGTTATTCTTAAGAGTTATTGAAGATTGACCCACATCTATACATAATACAAATATTTTATTTACATTTAAATCTATGACTTCAATTCCATTCAAAATTCCCTTAAAAGTAACATTAAATTTATTTATTAATTCACGTGTATGTCTATCTAATGACTGTTTATTCTTATCAATAAAATGAACTAAATTATCTTTTCTAAATTCAATAGATTTTTTTGTAAATACAATATTTTCATATTTATTTTCATTTTGCTCTACTTTTCCTTGATTTTCGAATATTGTATTTCTATCCTTCTTTCGTTTGTTAAATTTCTTTGCTTTTTGTTTGATACGATCCTCATTTAATTTTTGAATTTTCATATCATTAGTCCAACTTTCTTTACTATTTAATTTTTCTAACTTTTTTGCTTTTTGAGCTCTTGTAACAACATTTATTTGATTGTTTTCTATAGGATTCCTGGACAAAGCATCCGCATTAGTGTTGACTTTACCCGGTTTATAAATAATTTCGTAATCATAATCTAATAACTTTAAACGCCACCTTTGAACTCGCGAATTTTTATCTGCAGATCTAAACGATAACAATGGTTTATGATCTGTAATTATATAAAATTTATTCCCATAAATATAATTTCTAAATGTTTTTACTGCAAACATAATTGCTAATGCTTCCCTTTCATAAGTATGATAATTTTTCTCCGCCGCTTTCAAAACCCTTGAGGCAAAGGCAATTGGCCTATCTTCCCCAATATTCCCTTGAGAAAGGACACAACCAATAGCATAGCCGGACGCATCGACACTAATAATAAAAGGTTTATTCATATCCGGAAATTGTAAAACTGGTGCTACACTTAATGCTCTCTTTAATTGATCAAAAGCTTTTTGTCTGACCTCATTCCAAACAAATTTTTCCTCTTTTTTCAAAAGCTGAATTATTGGTTTTGCTATGTCCGCAAAATTATCAATAAAACGCCTATAATAACCTGCCAATCCTAAAAATTCTCGAATATTTTTTACCGTTTTAGGAACTGGAAATTTATTTATAGCTTCGACCTTTTTTGGATCAGTTCTGATACCATTTTCACTAATCAAATGCCCTAAAAATTCTACCTCCTTTTGAAAAAACTTACATTTACTCGTTTCTAATTTCAACCCTGCTTCCCTTAGTTTTCCAGCAATCAAATTAAACCGTTCGTTATGTTCCTCGATTGAATTCGCTACAATAATAATATCGTCAATGTAAACAAAACAAAATCCTTTTTCTAATAAATCACCAAGTACCGAATTTAGAATTCTCTGAAAAACCCTAGGACTATTAACTAAACCGAAGGGAAGTACCTTAAATTCAAATCTTCCTAAGGGATGTACACTAAAGGCTGTCTTATGAATGTCTGATTCTTTCATTCTTACTTGATGAAAACCTGATACCATATCAATTGTAGTAAAATACTTGTTTTTACCTATACTATCAAAAATTTCAGTGAAATTAGGCAAAAGATAAGGATCTGGAATAGTTTTAGCATTTAATTTTCTATAATCAATTACTAATCTCCATTTTTTTTTTACCATCCTTAGTTAGACCTTTTTTAGGAACAACAAAAGCAGGTGCATTAAATGCGCTAGTAGATGATCTTACTAAATCATTTGATATTAATTTTTTAGTTTCAGCTATAGCGATTTGTTTTAAATTATATTCTAACGGAAATTGTTTAACATAAACTGGCTTTTCATCTGTTAAATTAATTGCATGTTCTTCAATATTACAAATACCAAATTTTTCCCCCTCTAGCCAACAAATATCACTATTTTTTACTATTAAACTTTCAATAATCTTTTTCTTTTTATTAGACAAATGGCTTAAATCAACAGTGTTTTTTAGTAATTGTTGTCTTTCCTTTTCATTAAAATTTTCATTACTTATCAAATCAATTTCATTTTCTGCAATTAAAGAAATAGAACCACAATGTAGATTCTCATCATCTTTAGGTAATTCAAAATTGAAATTTGCTATAAAATTTTCAGGCATATCTTCAATATCAAATGTTAAAAAATTTATTGTATTTTGTAATTTACATAATTTTTCATTGGAATCAAATTCAACAGTATCTTTAAGTATCTTACAAAATGTTGGATAATCATAATCAATTAATTCTTCATCTAAATCAATCTCAAATTTCCTTAAACAAGTGTTTATATTACCAATAAAACTTTCAATATTTATTTTGGAATCATTTAAATATTCAATCAAATTGCCTTTATGATTTTCAATTTTAAAATCATTCACTTTCATTTCGCTCAAATTATCATTTATTTCACTTACTGTATTCAATATTTGCTTAATATCTTTATGTACATTAATGTTTTGCCGAATTTTAACAATAGAAACATTTTCACTATCGTTTCTCACGTCAACATTCGTAATAATACAACTTCCAGGATTTTCAAAAGTTACTTTTGCATTTTCAGAATGAATTTTAAAATCAGGAATTAATCCTATAAATTCACATTCCTCAAAATTTATTTTAATAATCGCTTTTTTTAGTTCTAGTTTAGGAACTGTATGTGTGTTAATATGATACTTATCAATTATTGATTTTAGTTGAAATTTTTGCCCGTTAATATCTAAATAACCTTTATCAAGTCTTAATTTTTGTTGTAATAAAGCTTTAATTCCTAAAATTCCATCAAATGGAATAGAGAATCCTTCTGGTGCTACATGAAAGTCAAAATATATATTATTTATTGGAAATTTAATTGCACCTAAAGTTCTCAAAGCATTATCGGTAATTCCTGATATTAAAATTTTATTTTCAGTATTTATTTCTCTAGGTAATAATATACTATTTTTAATAATATTTAACTGAGCACCACTATCTATTAATAATTTAAAAGTACCATTTGAATTAAAATTTTCTACCTCTATATATTGTAGTAAATTTTCTAATTTCAAAACATAATTATGGGCTATAAAATCATTATTTTCTACGTAATCTTTCTCACTAATATCAAGAAATCTATTTATTTCAGAAATTTTCTCTCTGTTTACCACAATTTGGAACGATTTATCTGCCAAATCTCTTCTCACGCGTTCCTTCCCGGAAGAGATTTGAAGTTTCCCTGTTTTCTAAAACAATTGTCAATAGTGTGACCCACACCATTACATTCGGCACATACAATTCCCTTTTTCTGTTCTAGAATTTTAACTTTATCACAATTGCTAATATTATGCCCAATCTGTGAACAAAATGCACAGTTTTCTTCTACTGCTGATGTTAAAGACAGTAATTTTCTACAATTTTTTACTTCATGATTAGTACCATTACAATATTCACACACTTTTCTGTTAGCTTTATTACTAAAATTGTTTCTATTTGATTGTTGAAAATTTTGTTGATAATTATTTTTCTTCGAGTCATTATTACCATTTTGTAATAATGCTTTTAATTTCCAACAAAATTTAACAGTATGTCCAGTTGCATCACACCATTGACATTTATATTGTTGCTTAGTTTTATTTTCTGTTACTAATATTTTTGCTACTTCACTATCAGTAGCCTCATGATCCGCAGCTTCACAAATAGTACAAAATCTAAATCTATTTTCCCCTAATTTACAAAACTTTGTAGAATGCCCCCTTTTATGACACCTAGAACAAAATTGCTCCGGACAATTCTGTGGAGAATGTCCAACATTATTGCAAATTGTACAATTGCTATTCTCAGATAAGTTAACACATTTAATTGAATCATGACCTGGTTTTTTACATTTGTGACAAATTTCAAAATTACGAACTACTGAACATTGAGGTGCTTTATGCCCCATTTCTTGACAAAATTGACAATGATTATTTTGCATTTTATTTAGTCTACATGTACTAATAGAATGTCCCGTATGACTACAAAATTTACAGATTAATCTAATTTTATCTTTAGCAAATCTACAATTATCCGAAAAATGATCATTTTCTTTACAATATATACAAGCTGTTAAACGACAAAACAAAGCTTTATGATCACGAGCTTCACAAAATTGACAAGTCATTATTTTCGGAATAATGTTTTCTACAACTATATCATTCCCATACATATTATTAATTGTTCTGAAATCTGAATGTTTACGTTGATTAATTTCAGTTTCTATTGCAATAGCCTTTACTGCCAAATCATCAATCGTAATTTCATTCCCTAACTCGTATCTAATTTCAGGCTTTAAACCTTTTCTACAACTAATTGCAGCATCATTATTTAATTCATTCATAAATCTTTGCCTTTCCTCATTAGTAAGGTCTTCTAATTCTTTTATTTCATTTATTTTATATAGTAATTCCCTTATACGATTTATATATGATAAAACACCTTCTCCATCTACTTGCATTACTCTACATAATTTTGCATATAACTCATGAAAATCATTTTGAATAGGATATAAGATTCTTATAGCTTTCAATAATTGATCGATAGATTTAATATTATTATTATTCAAAGCTTGACCTACTTCACCGCTCAATCTCATTTTAACTATATTCGTAATACTTTCATCATTAACATTAGACACAAGATTTTTTAAATTCTTTATTTTTCTAATAAATTCGGCTGGAGTCATATTTTTACCATTGTATTCCGGTATCAAAGAAATTATTTCATTTAAACTACAATTTATTGGTCTACCTGTCGTTTGTTGTTCGGTCCTATTTCCCGTCATGCTTAGATCAACAAGTTGTAACTTAGAAATTTCAGTTATATTAGCTTCCGACACCAAATCTCGTTCCAAATTCTCCGATTTTTGTTTATCAGTAAAAACTATACCAGCGTTATGAAATAATTCCGTTCTATTCTGAAAACTCAAATTTTCTTCAACAGACTTTTGTTTAATTTCATTAGTTTCAAGATATTTATTAATGTTAAAATTTTCCCATTGGTTTATCAACGAACTCTGATTAATTACAGAATGATCAATATTTTCTTTACTACTACTATTAGCAACAGAGAAATTGGAATTTGTTGATTTGTAACCTTCATCCAATGTAAATTGACAATCTTTAGATGTACCAGTAATTATACTTTGTTCTGCTTCAAAACCTCCAATATCAGAGTAATGACTTTCTTCAATTGAAAAATCTATCAATTCATTATTTTGTAAAGTGCGATTCTGTGTTGAATTTAAAATTTGACTCTCTTGATTTGTTTTATCACTAATGACGCCTGTATCCTGCTGTATAGATACTTTTTTTGCTTTTTCAGTTGATTTTAATGTTGTATTTGGAGGAGATCTCACAGTCTTTTGACTTCTCTTAAAAATACCATCTAATAACGGACCACTTAATGAAGACTTTAATTCAGGATTTGATTTTAAACGATTTCTAGTAATTATTGTTCCTTTTGGATTTTTTTTATAATCATTATTTTTGCCACTCATTTGAATATTTTGGCATAATTAATATTTAAATTAATTTACAGCAAAAGAGAAGTTGATGCTTCACAAACCCTCCAAATTCTCAACATATAATATCCACATTTGAGTCTAAGAATAAATAACTTATCAATAACAATTTACTATATACTCCTAATAGCTTTAAAAAGAAAACAAAAACAATTCCAACCTTTTAAATGATCCAGTAATACACTGACCTATATATCCAATTACTGTTCCGCAACAGTCTTTACAATTTGCTAACGCGGCATTCCTAAGCGGTCAGTCGCCGTTATCGTGTAATGTAATCCTATCTACTTCTATACTTATCAAATATGTCCTACACCTTGTTACCCATGTATTATTATCAAGAACAGTAGAAGCTAATCTAATCAGCCCTACACGGTACCTTTTGATAGGATTTGTAAAAATAATTACTTTGAAATCACTCAAACTTCAATTAAAAATTAAAAACAAAAATTTCCTTTTAAATCAGCACTTATTCAACTTTATAAGTAATTTATATTAATTATTCAATTTACACAAAAATATACTTCAATAAAGACACTCACGCACGATATTTGTATCGGAACCAAATTGTTACGTCCAGACTACTTCAATTTAATGCGTATAGTCAGGAATATTTAAATTGATAAAAGTCACATTTATAGTGATAAAAGTCTAGTGATAATATGTACCTAGATCTCTATAGTAAATGTATTTCCTACAAGAATATAATTAGAACTTACCTTGTTTGAAACTGACTCTATCGCTCGATGATGGTAGATTGAAAGGATAATAAAATGCGTCTCTTCGAGCTAAAATGTTTATACTACGCCAGACGTTTCGGGGTAATTTTACCCCCTCATCAGTGGCTAAGCAAAATATTAAATTTTATTATTAAAGTTTTACAATAGAAATTACAATAACTAAATTACTATAAATTACCAAGTTTAAAAAAATGAGTCGCACGCTACATCGACGACGTGAAAACCGCAGACGGCGCTAAAAATTACAATTCGCAAATTTAAAGAAATTACAAAAGAATTTAATAAACGTTACAAAACCCGTTACAAAAATTAAGCAACTTACAAAGAATGACGCTCGAAAAACTTTTAACAAAAGTAATAAACGCGACCGGTGCCACTCGATGGTAATGTGGCACCGGCCAAGGACAAAAGTCAACTAAGCTTACAGCTAAAATCGATCTTATATATATGTTGCAATACATCCGTCAAACTGGATACTAATACAATTAAAACGTGTATAAAATGCAAAAATAAGGCGAATATTGTAGCCACATTTAACAAATTTATAAAACTTGGTAAAGACCCTACTGCGGTGGGTGACACACGGAACGTGGTTTATAAAATCGATTGCTCCGATTGCGAATCAACATATATCGGAGAAACGTATCGGCCTTTAAAAACTAGGCAATACGAACATAAGAGGTATATAGAGAAAAGGGATTTGAATTCCCCTCTTGCAGTACATGCGTTGGAGACGGGTCATAGTTTTGATTTTAACAATATTAAAATAATTGACAGAGAGCAGTCTATTTTCCGTAGACGGTTCTCGGAGATGCTCCATATACAGTTTTTCGATGGCACGCTTAATAGGGCTGAGGACACGTGCTTCCTCAAAGCCAGTTACAAGAACGTTATTTCAAATCTAAAAGTTAGTCCTAATAAACATTAATTGTCGAGTATTGTGATTGCGGAGGCTCGGTAGCGAGCAGAGAGTACCAGGAGTTTAGGACGCGGAGAGAGGTGGCTCACCGCTTCGCGCTCTCTTCAGTTCAGCCAACACGTGTTCAATGGTGATTGGCTGGCGGGCCGGAGCGGCACATCCCAAGTGGGAGGTCGGAGAACCGGGTTGCCGGGGCAACGGCCTAACCATACTGTACTATATAGTGATACAGTCATGGTAGGGGCGTCGCGTGCGGAGCAGCGCGGGCTCTCCGATCTACTGCATGAATAACAACTCGTGCCACCTCTGTTGTGCTATATGTTCTGGATACACTTAGCGAGCCCTGCGGCTTTCGTGGCTACAATATTCGCCTTATTTTTGCATTTTATACACGTTTTAATTGTATTAGTATCCAGTTTGACGGATGTATTGCAACATATATATAAGATCGATTTTAGCTGTAAGCTTAGTTGACTTTTGTCCTTGGCCGGTGCCACATTACCATCGAGTGGCACCGGTCGCGTTTATTACTTTTGTTAAAAGTTTTTCGAGCGTCATTCTTTGTAAGTTGCTTAATTTTTGTAACGGATTTTGTAACGTTTATTAAATTCTTTTGTAATTTCTTTAAATTTGCGAATTGTAATTTTTAGCGCCGTCTGCGGTTTTCACGTCGTCGATGTAGCGCGCGACTCATTTTTTTAAACTTGGTAATTTATAGTAATTTAGTTATTGTAATTTCTATTGTAAAACTTTAATAATAAAATTTAATATTTTGCTTAGCCACTGATGAGGGGGTAAAATTACCCCGAAACGTCTGGCGTAGTATAAACATTTTAGCTCGAAGAGACGCATTTTATTATCCTTTCAATAGAACTTACCTTGTTTGAACCTATGGCGTTGGATAGTCCTTTTTTTACTCAAGACGAATTGTTGAAAGTCCAGTTGATGTTTGTGTAGATCGTTGTATTCAGAAAACCCAATGATTTAAATAATTCCTTTCGGATCTCAGAGTATAGGTTTTTAGATTTCACAATTAAATTATTCCACACAAAATAGAGTATAGTAGTATCTAATATGTTTATTAAAAATATGAAAACTGTAATAAGTAACAACAATGGATTTTAAACAATCAAACTCCGCCAATTTTCGAACCGGCGTGGACGGAGTCGATACAAAATCTCGACTGTCTAATTGAGGGCATTGAGCCTCTTTTAAACACAAAACTTAGTTTATAAATTTACAACATTATTGAATATTAATTTCTAAACATTTTGTAATATTACATACAATAACGCGATCTTCCAAAAGTATAACGCTTAGTCTGCGTTTCGCAAGCTCAGCGTCAGCTGAGCTCTTACTTTTGAAAGTGTGCCAATCATCGAACCTTATGCGATTGACATAATCGGTGTTGGTGATTTGAATTTTGAAATGTCAGCGTTTTGAAAATCAACATGTGTTTTAATAGTTAAGCTAGTAAAAAGAAAATTCAAGAAATAACGTCATAGGACGTTACAATTAATATCCCATATTGGACCCACAAATAAAACTTTCAAACTATAATTTAAAAAAATTAAAGCAACGCACTTGCACGAAGCACTGAGTTCATAAGTATTCCTCTATTCATGCACAAACAAAACTTGGTCGGCATAAGTCATTATCAATTCCATAGGCAATAAAACACATAATTAAGCCAACGCACAAACTAAATTCAATGTGCACAATTATTGAGACCCACTATTTACACATCAAAACTTAGTCAAACCCAGGAAGAGCAATCTGAAAGAGACGGCCTTTGCTCCAAAAGACGAACTCAATCAGATAGGTCTGACATAAACATACATCAATAAGTCCATTCAAATCCAGGGAAACAGAGCCAAACAACACAAAACACTTTAACATAAATTAAATTATTATGTGAATTATCATATATATTATGTGAATTATATTATCATGTGAATTATTATTAAATTATTATGTGTAGGAAAAAAAGTGAAAATAACTATACCATTTTTTGCTTGTTCTCGACAAATCACACTTGAGATCCACAAATTCACACAATAATTATTGAAAAACACCATAGTGATTTACATTTATTCACACACATACATAATTTAAAAACTACAAAAAGTCAAAAGCACTGGTCAAGTCATGTAAATTAATTAAATATGTTTATTAAAACACTCTACAACACTGTTGTACTTCTCACTACAAAAAACTTTAGCGAAAACTTGTGCACTAGCTTCGGCATGCCATTCCAGGGGAGACGTCAAAATCCTCTTAAGACGTAACACATAAATTTCGAAGCAGCATTGACACAGTGACCTGAAAACAAAAAGACAAAATTCTTTTAACAAAGCACCGGTGCTTTAAATCAACAAAAAGTCTCAATAATTTAAAAAAAAAAATAACTTATCTGACTCCAAACAGCAATGATCGATCAAGGGAAAGCACAAGTTTCCCATCACTACAGTGTACAAGTCCCAAAATAAATCACTCCTCGGAGTAGCTGACCATCCATAGTTGCTCCTGAGTACGAGTTTCGATTCCGTAGCAACAATTTTAAAATACTTTAGCAGCGACAAAGTTAATCACGCGAGAGGTTAAACACTGACGGTATAGCAGACGTAACGTCGATAACCCCAGGACTACAGAGCGACTTACCGACGCCACAGACTGAGCACGCGCGCACACTTTTAAAACTAGGGCGCTAGTGACAAATACTAGTACCACTGCCGCGGCCATCTTCAGTGAGCATATACACATTAATTTTTAAATTTATAACTTATTTAATTGATGTTAACTATTCTTTGTAATTTAGGTATTACATACTTTTTAAAAGTAGTGAAATCTCCCCCCCCCCCCAAGAAAACCTTTTCAAGGTAAAAGGCTGGCAAGTATAAGGTCGTTTCTTCATGTAAAACTTGAAGATTAATTTTGCAACTCTTGATATCTCAATGTCACAAAAATTCTAAGTGTTTTCTCTATCTATACAGTTATTTTATTATATTAATCAAAGTTAATTTTTAAACTCTCGATATCCCTTATGTGGTGAAAATTCAGAGTGTTTATTCTAAACGTCTATTTTCATTATGTAAATTAAAGTCAAACTTTCAATAATAATGTAAATAATATTCTAGCAGGTTTATTGTGTACGTTTATTACTTTTCCCTTAGTAAAGGTTGATAAGAAATGTGATTATAATGCAATGATTAAAAAGGTATTTCTAATTAGTTCAACAAATAATTATGTTAATACATGTGTCTTCTTTTACCTCGTAAATGAGTGAATCACAGACACTGAAAGAACATGATGCTTATACATGAAGCTGAATAACTTGAAATTTTCATCTATCTATATCAATATGAATGTGTAAACATCTTTGCTTGAAGGATCTGTTGGACAGACTACCTTTTCTTTAGTGTTTCTTCTCTATACTTCGATTTTACATAAATTTCAATTTTAATATAGCAAAAGAAAGTTATGATATCAATAAAGAAATTGGCAAGTTTTTGTTATAAGAAGCAATTGAGTTGATATAAATAAATAATTGTTTAAATCGGAGAAGGATTATAAATATATATGTATTCATCATTATAAACACTCGACCAAATTGTGACATGTGAAAAGGTGGATAGCCTGTGAAAAGATACTGTCGGTAGAATTGTCGGAATAACTGCGATTGCCGCCACGTCCTGCGCATTCCAGCTGACGTTTAATGACTGATCACACTTACGCCGTATTTAGTGTGGGAGGTTAGGTCACCGTACTTCCGGTAAATAGAGCGTTCCGTGACCGGTCACAAACATGCGCAAAGCATAGCACTAATTCGATATTATTCAAAGTTCAATAGTATCCGTGTGTACATATAGGAATGATGTTCTTACATGACATTATCACATGAAAAATGTGCCCATAATATATTACAGGATTGTTTCGCATTATGAAAACTTTTTCGATTATTTATGGAAGCAACGAGCGGATGTACAATCTACTCTACTTAGTAATTCAGTAAATTTCTATCCTTATTTCATGAAAAATCTATGTCCAAGACGATCATTTGCAATTAAATATAAGATTTAATTCATACAAAAAATCGATCCCACATTTAAAAAAAAAAGTAACAAATTCTAGCATGTAGAACGCAATTTTTTTTATGGAAAAACTTGCCGTCCCGTCCTATCATAGATAATCGATGAACTACTAAATGTCAGTGTAATCAAGAATCTCATAAAATTTTTAATATACTTATAATATATGTTTATATATAATATTTATGTATAATATAATATTATGTTAAACATAATTATTTGTTGAACTAATTAGAAATACCTTTTTAATCATTGCATTATAATCACATTTCTTATCAACCTTTACTAAGGGAAAAGTAATAAACGTACACAATAAACCTGCTAGAATATTATTTACATTATTATTGAAAGTTTGACTTTAATTTACATAATGAAAATAGACGTTTAGAATAAACACTCTGAATTTTCACCACATAAGGGATATCGAGAGTTTAAAAATTAACTTTGATTAATATAATAAAATAACTGTATAGATAGAGAAAACACTTAGAATTTTTGTGACATTGAGATATCAAGAGTTGCAAAATTAATCTTCAAGTTTTACATGAAGAAACGACCTTATACTTGCCAGCCTTTTACCTTGAAAAGGTTTTTTTAGGGGGGGGGTGGGGATTGTCAATACACTGACATTTAGTAGTTCATCGATTATCTATGATAGGACGGGACGGCAAGTTTTTCCGTAAAAAATTGCATTCTACATGATAGAATTTTTTCCTGTTTTTTTTATATGTATGTAAATCAACAGAATTTAAATCTAGACATAGATTTTTAATGAAATAAGGATAGCAACACATTTACTGAATTACTAAGAAGAGTAGATTGTACATCCGCTCGTTACTTCCATAAATAAAAGAAAAAGTTTTCATGATGCAAAACAATCTTGTTAGATTACATAATAATTTTAGAAAAACCTGATATTACCATATATGATGGGCACATTTGTTATGCGATAATGTTATGTAAGAACATTATGCCATTCTATTACATGTACCATAGGGTTAAATTGAAACTTTGAATAATAACATATTGGTCCTACGTTCTGCGCATGTTTGTGACCTATCACGCAACGCCTAATTTACCGGAAGAATGGTGGCCTAATCTCTCACGGTAAATACGGCGTCATCGTAATCGGTCACGAAACGTCAGCGAGAATGCGCAGAACGTGGTATTAGTCGCAATTATTCAAAGTTTTAATTGTACCCGACTGTACCTTTTCACATGCTGCAATTTGGTCAAGTGTTTATTTAAGGGGTTATGCCTGAGTTAAACCTGAAAAAAATAAATTATCAGTTAACAGGTCAAAAAAATGTTGTACAAGTAATATCAAATAAAAACTTTTTCGTGATTAAACTGTACATATTAGTTGTAATTTTCCATGTGTTTAAAAACTTATATATCTATACTTACTATGTGTGAAGAACCATGTGTGAAGAACTAAATTTCAGTATATTTTATCCTTTGCCGTAAGGTTTCTCATGATCCAGGTGATGAATTCAAACCAAACTGGATGGCAATTCTTCTAAATATCTTTCTCCTCAGCTTGAACGGAAGGGATTACTGAAAAATAAAAATTTTAAATATTTAGAAACACATAAGTTCATAATATTCATAATTATAGTGAATTATGCATATGTTCACATGCGTAACATTCTTTAAACTTACCTTAGCCAATTTCCCTCCATTCAAGCAGTGAAGAAGGGCTTCCTGGAGTTCTCTAAAAAATTTCAGCTTAATCGGTCCCATAGTTGTTGAGAAATCCTGCGGCAACTGACCTAAAATCACAAAAATTCAAAACTTGAGAAAACTGCATTTAAAGTTTATACATGAAACTTATTTCCATTTATCGGGTAGTACTTACAGAAACTGCTTGGCATATTTTTTTGTGTTTTGGCATAAAATATCCCTGTATTAAGGGATATATTAAGACCCGGGTGCCACACATATTGATATACTAGTATCAAAAGCTGAAATTGAAATATAAATTTTTATACGCATTCACAGTCAGTTGTTTCATATGAATATAATTGTTGGTATTGCTTACCCATGACTTTCTAGGATTGTTAATAGTTACAGCCAACTTCCACAACATCTAACCTTGCATCGAACACAGAAGTACCTTATCGTTCACATGCCATTGACAGCTTATATACCTAAAAATAAAGAACACACTCACAAAGAACAAGTTCTTCACAAATAATGTGTTATTTAGAATCCAAAATACTTATCTAAATTTAAACACCACTGACACTCAGAAGTTTTCACTTCAGATAAAAATTCACAACATCAAGCTTGCACTAGACTGCAGATCAAGCAGACGAAAGAGCTGTCTGATAGCAAACTTAACTAGGTTGGTAAAACAGTGATTGGCTTTTCCATATGCTGTATGGTACCATGTTTTTAGGTGGTAATTTATAAAAATATTTTAGTTTGCACGCATGCTTATTATTTTATAAAAAGATTAAATTAATGAAACAGATAAATTTATTTTATTTTTAACATTCACAATAAAAAAATCTATGCTTTTATCAGAATGAGCTATTTACTATATGCAATAATTCATAAATAAATAATTTGTGTTATTTTTAATAAAACTGTCTTTTATCAAAAGGAGTTTGTATGCACATTTAACGTTAAATTTTCTATAAAAATGTAATGGCTTTGAATAAACAAAAGCGCTATAGAATAAAATATGAAAAATACTTAATTTTGACAAATTATATATTTTTAGTATTTTGCCTATAATTTTGTAACGAAATTTTTTCGGGCAAAAGGAGTTTCAACAGTATATTCTACAGTAAATTTGCTATTAAAAAATCAAATAAATAAAAATTTGATTTTTTTGAATTTTAACTCAGGCATAACCCCTTAAATACATATATATTTATAATCCTCCCACTTTTAAACGCTTATTTATTTATTTCAAATCGATTGCTTTTTATAAAAGAACTTGCCAATTTATTTATTGATATCATAACTTTCTTCTGTTAAAATTAAAATTGAAATATATGTAAAATCGAAGGTATAGGAGAAGTAACACTAAAGAAATAGTAGTATGACCAACAAACCCTTAACATGAAGATGTTTACGCGTTAATATTTTCATAGATAGATAGATTTGAATGTTTACCATATAAGGGTTTGAAATTGAGAGTTCGAAAATTAACTTTGACTAAAACAATGAAATAATCGTATAAATAGAGTAAACTCTTAGAATTTTTGTGACATTAAGGATATCAAAATTTATAAAATTAAGCTTTAATTCTTACATGAACAAACGACCTTATACTC
Source organism: Philotrypesis tridentata (assembly GCA_018906965.1). Lineage (NCBI taxonomy): Eukaryota > Metazoa > Arthropoda > Insecta > Hymenoptera > Pteromalidae > Philotrypesis > Philotrypesis tridentata. The sequence continues at coordinate 16,915 of JACCIB010001473.1, read as the reverse complement.
GCCAGCCTTTTACCTTTAAAGGTTTATTCGGGGGGGGGGGGGTGCGGGAAAATTTCACTACTTTTAAATGGTATATAATACCTAAATTATAAATCATGAACATCAGCTAAATAAGTTATAAATTTAAAAAATTAATGTACATATGCTTATCTATTATTGCAATGATAATTATTTTTTCGACACCGTCTGTACAGCAAATAGTTATTTTTGGATAATTATTATTCAAAAAAGAAATATCTAACGCTTAGTATGAGTTTTAAAGGTTTTTAACGCGACTTAATTAATATAGTTTATGATAAACTTGGAGATCCTTGCGAAGGCTATAATCTCCAAGTTTATTACAAATTATATTATTTAAATTACGTTAAAAACCCCTTAATCTCACACTACGCGTGTGCAATAACGTTTAGTCTAGAACCTGCAAAAAGTTTCAAATGAAAAAATGCATTAACAGAAAAGATGGCATTAGGATCAAAATACTATCAATGGATTTCACTTTGTCAGATACGTATACTTTACTTATCTTCAAATAAATTAACTTTGTGATAATAGAACATGATTTTTTGTTTTAAAATAAATTATTCTTTCTCTCTAAAAAAATTTATGAACAGCAAACTTTACTGAATCAGCCTTATTTATCACTGTAAGTAATATACATAAAAATAAAAATAAAATCCAAAACTTGCGTATATTATTTCTTCGAACTTAAACGATGAAAATACAACACTTTCACTATCTTGTACATGGAAAAATAGAAACTTTCTTGCATGACATACATGCAATTAATCTTGTCTACGAACTTATAATTTTGACTTTCGCATAAATACTTACACTGTTGACTTCATGCCTTTAGTGTCTAAATTTTCAGGTCGGTCTACCTGAAAATCGTCTAGACCAATTTTGAGCTGTTCAATTTTGAATGCCATATATGATAATTATTTTGAAATTGGACAATACGATAAACTTGAATTTTCTCATGTATACCTCTGATTAGTATGTTTAATGAAAACTTAGTTATATTCAATTTTCAGAGTGCCCAAAATACAGTCTGTTTCCAGAATCTGAATTGAGCGTCTCTTTTCCCAAGGGCAATACATGTTCTGCTTTCTAAAAAGAAAATAAACCATACAAGTAGTTGTTAAACCCCCAGCTTCGAGGGATAATAGAAGAACTTTTAAGATGGTTCAGTTGAGTACTATTGTGATAATCATAGATTAGAAATTTCAAAATTAAAAAATTCAATTTTTGCTGGGCCCTATCAACTTGAAAATTCTTATCCTATCCCTCTGAGCGACTGGCTTGACAACTCATAAGTTCTCGTTATCTTATACAAAACCAAACATGCTTTTCCCTTGGGAAAATTCTCGTTACATCTGGAAACTTAGTGTACTTGCTCTCTCAAAATTGAGAAAATCTTCTAAACCACTTGTCTTCTGCACTTATATAATAATTATAAATCTTTTTTCACATCACTAGCTTCTCACAGGAATTCCTTCCCTTAATAATATAACAGTTGTGTAACCTGCCAATAGAAATTCTGTAAAAACTTTCTCCGATACTTAAACGATAAAAATACAATACTTTCACTAGCTTATTACATCACAAGAAAATTCTTTATAACCTAATAGTTATATGCCATCCAATAAAACCTGAAAAATAAAACAGAACATTTTAACAAACAATCAGTTCACAAAATTTTTCATGATATTATGTACGATTTATAAAAAAAGTAAAACTTAATACTTATCTAATTCTAGCCTATTAGTTATGTTTGTGAGATGTCTTTTAAAATATCTTTAACACTACATGCGTATTGTATATAAAAAAATTAAAATTAAAATGTAAATACTCGATTGTCCGCTCGTCTGCACACATAAACTGTACATACAATACATATTAATAGTATATACGTAGAGCTGGCGTGACGATGACGTAGTCTGCGGAGAACATTTGTTCCGACGGGAGAAGAATTTTCAATTGGAAGAATTCTGGGATAAATTCTACTACACAAAGCATCTGATTTTTTCGGCCACTGACGATAGCTCTTGAAAAAGAGTATAACGATGCAGCACCCCGTGAATATAATCGCTTAAATGATAAAATAAGCATTCGTCGCCACGCAAATTTAAATTATCAAACAAAAAAAGTGTGAAAGTTTCATTTAACCTGACGTAGACTATGTTTGATGAGAAATACATGAATGCAATTGTAGGTAATAATGCTTCTACACAGCACACGAGTTTAGAAATCTGTCAAACAAATTTACCGTAAAAGAATCCTCGCTTCGTTTTGGATTAAGACTTCTTCACGTTGGGATTAAATCATTTGAGCACCTTCTTAATATTTCCTATCGGCTTATATTAAAATCATGGGATCTTCGCAGGGAGCTAATATAATTATATATTGTGACGTGTTGAATCAACCGTCCTGTAGAAGGCCTTGCACCTTGTAATGACACCTAAAAAGGTAAACCGTGAAATCATATTTTATATGAAAATGGTCGCCCGAAATCGCGACATCTGTTTCACTTTGTTTGCCTCGGCTGGAGAGCTTCTTGTACTCTACGCGAAATACAAAAACGTTCTTCACGCATGTCTGGCTTTATACTCATTACACTCGCAGTTTACAGATGATTACGGTTCGGCACTCTTACATTATCTCGTGTCGCTCGCACGTGCGCTGTGGATCGAGTTGTTGCCCTCCAATTTTTCGCAATAGCATGCACTCTGCGGCACGATGCCTCCACTCTCTCCTGTCTGGCTATATCTCATTCTACTATTCTGTAACAAAGGTGCCATATAGGGTTATACGCAATGGCGTAAATAAATATCAACTCATCGCTGTGTGTGCGTGTGCGTGCGTGTGTGCGTGCGTGCGTGCGCGCGTATGTGTGTGTGTGTGTGTGTGTGTGTGTGTGTGTGTGTGTGAGAAAATTACTGATTTCATGAACTTCGACCTTCTCTAATGCAAAAGCAGTTTATGCAAAAAACATGAAAAAATTCATGAGATCCCGTGACATGCCCTTGAATTTTTTGAAATTTCCATGAAATTTCATGTTTCATTTCATACAGAAGTACCCATATAAATATATTCCCCTATTGTATAGTGTATACTAGAGAAAAATTGTGCGCTTATTCTGAAAAATAAAAATCATAATATAATATAAAAATTACCTGTTATAAAATAAATTAAACCAGATTTTGCTCGAAGAAAGTTGTTGCCGATGCGTAGAATCTGACTCCTTCTGGTCAAAATTTGCATCCGCTGAAGCCCAGATATATGCAATTGTTCATAAACAACAATTTATTATCAATTGCAATTTATAAGCAATTGGTATGAGGTATATAAAGTAATAAAAAAATCGTTTAAAATAGTGAAAGGTGCCTAAAAAAGGCTACCTAATTGGATTAATTTTGTATTATCTGAAAATTTTTTACTTTTTTTTTATGAAAAAAGGAATTCATAAACATGAGGGGTTTAAAAATAAAATTTTTACAGTGTATGCAAAATGAGTCACCCTGATGTAGATATATCAATTTAAACCATTTTCAATCATATTAAGAGGAGGTCGTAGCCAAAACGTCGGGAATCTAGGGCTCGATATACCACAAAACGGTTTTAACATTATAAATAAATAATTAAGCACATAATCTATAAAATCTTAGCTATTAAGGATTCCTATGATGGTAAGGAACAATTAGCACCAAAAGTTTTTGTATTAGTAGCATATTATCAGGAAACAACGAAAAGTACGACATAAGATGATGAACAGTAGTCAATGACGTCTCTAGCCCATGGTTTTAGTAATACTCGAAAAATCTTATTGCGCACACTAAAATCGTTGGCCGAGAAGGATTCCTTATTCAATTTAGCACTCTAACATATTTCGAGAAAATATAAATTGATAAATAATTATGGTAATTTTCAATGCTAAACGTAGATGGCGCTATTGATATTTTCTCTACTGACAGCCAGCTGGCAGCTTTCTAAAAAGCGCGGATGCACGTTTTAGGATATATTTTTGGTTTTTCTTTTATTATGAGGACGTAACTTTTATATATTATCAGCATATGCAACAAAATATAAGCAATAAATTATGCAATGTTGTTTCATATAACATTGTTAAGTATTCGCGCACAAAAGTTAAGTCGAACACGAAAAATGAGAGAGCGCGCGATCGGAAAACACGCGGGGTGTTTAACTGCGCTTCAGACGAGCGCAATCGGGAAAATCACAAGAAACGCACCGATAACTTGTTGTGATATTACGCGGTTGATTCGTTCTCAAATATGAACATAAATGATTACATTTGCCATAAAATCTTACCTTGATTTGCTGTGGCTGCTCGGCTGGGCTAGAACGGCAATAATGATGCGAAGGTGCAAAAGCTCGGAGTGCGGCTACGGCTTGGTCCCAAACAGGAAGCCTCGATCGGATTTTATAGCGAAAATATTGTAGCGAAAATGATTCAAGACACGACCAAGCAATTCGGATGTAATGCTATTTATTCTCAATAAGGTAACAATATGGCACTCGGCCCTCTGAGAGAAATTATTGAAAATGATAGAAATTCTAAACTGTAAATCGGAAAACAAGAGAAAACACGTCGAGTCTGCTCGGAGGCTCAAGACGCTCTGCCGGAGGGCGCGCAATTATGCATGGGAGAGAGCGCGTCACTTTCTCTCCCACTAATTATTCTTACCTCTCCCCCATCCCTCTCTTCGCTTCATTAGCTACTTCGCTCTCTCCTGCACTCGTGAAATTCGGGTGAAGTCCGGCGGCGCATGGGAGGGCGAAGCGCTTGGTCAGCGTTTCGAGGGCTGGAGGAGAAGTACCGCTATCGCTCGTCTTTGTTCGACTTGGCGATAGTTAGGCGCATACTTAGTGCACTTCTCTAATGTCTTCTGCGTTATGCGACGTTGCCGATTTGGTTGCTCGGCATCGTCACATAACATCCTCCTCCCCTTGGAAGGTTTGCCGTCCCGGCAAACGATGGTATCGAATGCGGGGTGGGTAGGGGTGGGTTTATTGACGAAATCCCAGAGTATGGGGGTATGATTCTGCCTTTTGATTGTTTTTTTGTGCCCTTTGGGTTAGTGATAGATCTAGATACTATTTTAAAACTATGATTAGTACTTATAATTAGGGGTCGCTTGGGTCAGGGTTTCATTAATACATCCATTATTATTTAAAATTTTTTTTTTATATATGTTTATGTGCACAAAAAGGAAAGGTTAATTGAGTGCACAAATTTAAATGAGGAAAAAGAGAGAGAAAAAAAATGTATTTATTATTGTGCTTATTCTTGCTCTGCGTTGATGCTATGCAGCTCCATCTTTTTGCGTAATTCTTCTGTGCACTCTTCTACGTGCTTTTTATATTGGGACATCGGTATAGATTTCCCACAGTAAAGGTGCACTCTTCTTGGCTGCTTTTCTTGGTAAACTGCTAGGTAATTTTTGTTGCAGTTTCTTATTGCATTTTCTGCGTCTTCTTCGGTTCTATAGGTTATGAAGCCCATATATGTGTGTGTTTTAGCATCGCATTTTTCGAGTGGCATTATTGTGTAGTAGGTGTTCATTACTTCTCCAAAGTTCTCGAAGTGCTCTGTTGCCTCCTGGCACAGTGTACCTCTTGGCACTTTTATGCATAGGACTTGTTTGTCTACCGGGTTGTTGTGGTATACATCTTTTTTGACCCCATAGGCAGCTCTGTATGCTGTAGGGCACTCCTGTCGGACGCTGTGTCTTCATAGTGCACAAAGGCTAGCCAGTGGTTTAACGGCTGCTTGGTTGTCTTGTCTTTTGGTTTGACTATGTCGTATTTGAGCACATTACCATATCTGGTGAAAAAGTCGTGCACTTTATCGTGGTCCTTGTGGTTGTATCTAATTGCCACTTTTTTGAAGTCGGTGTTGTCATCGACTCTTTCCTCGGTGAGTTCGCTCTCTTGTATTGCTCTAGTGCATTGTGCTAATTTTTCTATATTTTGTATGTGCATCTCTGGTAGGTTTTCTTCGTATGTCGCTTTTGTTACTACATACGATGAATACTTTGTTCTGTAGTGTTGAATGTATGCATCGTGTTGAATTGTGTATAGCAGTTCTCTCGCTCTTTCAAGGGGTCCTTTGTGCAAGATTTTTATTGTCCGTGCATCTGGGTTGTCAAATTGCGCTATTTTCAAATCATTCTATTTGTCTTGCAAGCTGATCGGCATTGTGTATCCAGCAGCTTCTCCTTCACTACTCGTGGTGTTGGCTGGCTCGTTGTCTTGATTTTGTGAATTGTTTTCATCTTGATTGGTGCTGTTTGGCGAATTCAATTCTTCATTAATTGCACTACTATTGATTACTTCTGCATTGTCGTCTTTTGGGTAGAGCAGGTTCTCCATTCTTTCCGATGTCTCTGGATTATCCAATACTATTAGTTTTGTCGCTACCAATTTTTCGAACTGCACAACCAATTGGCCTATTATTTGTCCATTGCATTCTTTTAGTTCGATCTCTTCGATTTCGGCTAGTGGGCCGAAGGTTTTCAAATAATTTAGAAGTGGTGTGATGGCTGTGTGCGGCTCGAACGATATTTTTATCTTGTAGTGGTTGTTGGCGTGTAGACTCACATGCAAGATTCTAACTTCTCCTCGGTCTATCTGTAACAGAGAAATAAAATATGGTATTGTTAGTGGGGTCATGGTTACTTATTAATGATTTATTATCGAAATCTTTTCGCTTCATGCATAGCGGGTTAGTTAAGCTATTGGTTTGCATGGTTAGTTTTTTAAACAGTGTTGTGTAACTGTGTGTGTGTAATGTTTGTAATGTGTGTGTGTAAATGATACGTTGGTGACGTATTGTGATCATTCATTGTCAGCATTTTCTTTTAAGATGTCAGCTGCATATTCTACTATCCATTCCTCTTTTGTTTCTGTTGGTATTTCCTTGTTGTCTAATTCTTTTTTTTTCTTTTTCTTCTAACTCCTTATCCCAATCTTCTTTTTCGGTCTCAACGGGTGTGATGTCTAATTTTTTCCAGTTATTTTTCATGTCTTCTTTTCCCCAACTGTTGTTGTCCGATTCTTCTTCCTGGTCGTTGTCAGATATTTCATTGCTTCTTCGTCTGCGGCTTTCCTCTTGTTTTTGCCATTGATGTTTAGCATACTTGAATTTTCTGCATACTTTCTTTATTATTTTGTCTACGTTTTCTTTGTCGTGGAAAATGGTTTCTATTATGTATTTGTCTGGGACTTTCATGTCTCCTTCCCAGGACATATGGTGGTAAACCATGCATGTCGTCATTTGTAGGTAATCGAGTAGTTCGTCTCTTATTTCTTCATCATTTACAGAGAAATAGATTTTTCTTGCTGCATGGATGGTAGCCATGATGTTGTCATTATCTGGTTCTTCATCTGAACTGCTTGAAATGTTGCTTTCTGCCTCATTAGGTTTTTGCTTGGTGAGCTTATTTTTCTTTCCCACGGTGTATAGTGGTTGTCTGTACTGTCATGGTACGTAGCGCATTCGTGGTATGAAATCTCATGAATGATGGTATGTCATTCTTGATATAAATATTGATGTCTTCGATTTTATAAGAACCATGAGCTATTGATATCCCAAGTGGTTCTCTTGGGTAATCCTTTTCTGGGTAACGAATTGGAATGTCAATGTTCAGACTAATGGTGTCCATTCTAGATATTCTGCAACACAAATGTGTGTGTGTGCTTTATTTATTATTAGTGAGTGTAAATTTGTTTGTTAGTTACAGACAGTGGTGTGTAGGGTGTGCACATTTAAAGGTAATATGTGTTTATTTACTGTCTCAAATAGGATGTGTTTAAATGTTCAATAAGTCCATATTTAAGTAATTCGTCTCGTCTAGTAATGCATTTTCTTGTTCGGTCGACATGTCTTCAGTGTTGTTTGCTGTTGTTTTTTTCTTGTTGTGTTCTACATCTGGCATCAGATCCTCGTTTGGAGATTCTACATCCTCTTGTTGGATTGCAATTGGTATCTTAGATTTTTGCAATTTCTCCTTCCATAGAGTTTGTTTAATGCAGATTTTTTCGTGCAAATGGTAAATGTCTATGTCTATGTGTTTATTGCATTTATCATGTTTTTTTGTGTACTTTTCTTTGTTTGATTTTGATGGTTTTCTGGGTACTGAGTATACGGCGTTGTATTTAGCGTCGCAATCTATTTTTGCTTTTTCTGCGTCTTGTTCTTCAAAGTATTGTACATATCCATATGCAAGTTTTCCTTTTTTGTCTTTTATAGTTTGATAGTATACTAATGGTCCATATTTTGCAAATGCTCTGAAGAATAGTTCATCTTTAACTGTGTCGGAGTATTCCCAGGGTAATGTACAGAATAGTCTATGGTTGTCCATCGGAGCAGGTTGTCTGTTTACAACATGCACTTCTGATTTTACTGGGCATGATTTTTTTATTTGAGTGTCATATATTTCTTCATCCATTGGTATGTTTTGTCGTTTTATTGCTTGTGAGTTCGTGGCTTTTTTGAATCTATTCTGTTTTATTAATGTTGCTCTTCTTTCGTATGCTTTGGTTGCATCCCTTTCCGTGTTGAATATCATGGTTATTTTTTTCGTTCCTGCTTCAAATTTGTGCTGTTCATAGTGCATTGTTACTGGTGTTGCTATGTACTCGAATTCTCTTAGTATAGCATACATGGGTATGTCATTGTCACAGAAAATGGTGATTGATTTCCGCTGCTTCGTGGCCATGTCGTTATTTTTCTAAAAACGAAAATCGTTGTTTTAGTTGACTTCCGCTTGCTGTAGTGGTAGATCTAAAGTCATCTGTGGTGTTTGTACGTCTCGTCGTGTGTTATATTTGGCTTTCACGCCTTCTCCTATTGTTACATTATGTAGTTCTGTAATGTCGATATTTTTTGTGTTGTGTTTGTGTATTTTGTGTGTTTGCTTTTTTGTGCGCAGAGTCAATTTCTTAAATATTTTTGTTTTTACTATTATATAAATTATTATAATGAAAATTATTATTTGTGTAGTTATTCCTCCATAAACTAGGGTGTTAGTTTTAAGGTCTTTGCGTTTGTGGTCGCTTATCTGATTTAATTCTTTTAAAATTTCAGTTAGGGGTCTTTCTTTTTTATGATTTAATGAGAGGTCATTATTATTAATTTTAAATATGTGGGTATTTGGGTATGTTTCAATGTTGTGTGATAACAGTGGGTAATTTTCTGTTAATTTTAGACTTATATTTGGTGAATATATGTACGTGAAATTTGTTTGTTTTGTGCTTTCACCTGCTAGAACTGTGGTTGCAGTTTTAGCTATGCATTTAGGTGAGATTCTTAATATTCCTGCTTCTTTAATTGTTATTTTGTATTCAGGGTATTCTTTGCAAATGAGGGTCATTGGTGTATCAGAAATTGTGAAGTAAAGCCAAGATTTGTCTTGCTCCAAATAGTTCCATTGTATTTGGGTCTAATGTCTAATGTCGCAATATTTGATGGTGTCAATTGTTAGGTTTAATAATAATGTAATTTCACAATCTGTCGATTCGGGAGTATTGTGTTGCGGACCAAGGATCGGGCAGATTTGTGCGTAATGGGTGGTTAAACATTTGCTTAATCGGTTTTCATTGAATTTTATGTATTTCGTTTGATCTATTGTTGTGGCAATATGAGTGTGAGATGGTTTTATGTGAGCCATTCCCAAACTAATGTTATGATGCCATTGTGGTGTCGCAATGGGGTGCATTTTGTATAATTGATATTCTGCGTGATCTACTAATGGTAAATGTAGGATAATTATTGTTTTTCCACTTTGATGTAGTGCATCAATTTTGGAAACTTTAATTATTTCTTCTGTTCTCATGTGTTCAGAAGGTGTTGGTAAATTCATGTCCTTACTCACTCTTTTGATATCTGTGTTTATTTCTTGCAGAATTTTGTTCGAGAGTATTTCTGGGTGAATTTTACCATTTTTTATCTCCCTTAATATGTCAAGTAATTTTTCATGACTTTTTGTAATGTGGTCAATGGTCATGTCTAATCTTTTGACATAGAGCATTATTTCTACTAGGTATTTCATTTGCTCACTTTCTTTTAGTACATTTGTTATTACTTTAGTAAGTGATTTTTCGAAACTTTCTAAAATGATTTGGTGGTTTTTTGTTATTTTGTATAATTCTTCGAACTTTGTTGATATTATGTGCGTATTCTGGTCTACTAAATGTATTACTTGTTTTTGATCTTGGAACAATTGGTCAATGTTTTGGTTGACATTGTGAATGTCATCCTCTGTTGCAAGACCAAACAGTGATTTGCTTATGGATCCTATAAATCCTAGGGGTACCATTCGTTTCATCCTGATACTCGAGGGGTATTTCGAGTTAGGATATTCTACTTGACCTAACGTGGTGATGGTGTTGTTAATTGTTTTTCTTAATTCTGCCAGATTTTGTTGTTTGATTTCTAGCAGATCAGTGCCTAGAGCATTTTTGCATTTATACTCTTCTATGACTGTAATGCATTTGTTGTATACTTCAACGTGAGATTGTGATAGGTTATGTATATCTAAAAATTGGTCAACGTCAATGACTATGTTGACTTTCCAGTTTGTCCTAATTATTTTTACTATATTTGTTTTTTCATAATAAAAACCAGGGTTTGGCGATAATGATTCCATTGAATGTAATTTTTCTGCAATTAAGCCTGGTAGGCTGATGATGACGAAGATGAATTGAACTGAGCGGTGATTCATCTGTAACACGAATGAAAGCTAATCAGAATTGTTTTCTGATTCTGACTCATCAGTTTTTGTGTGTACATCTTTGAGTTTGTCAATGTGTTTTCTAATTCTTTTGCCATTGGGGTATTCTAGAATGACATTTTTTCTACCAACAAATTCGACTATTTTTAGTGGTTTGTTTCGGTAGGCATCAAATTTACTTTTTCTTGGCTCATTGATTAAGCGTGCATATCCGCCTATTTTGCCTTTGAACTTTCTTATTTTCTTGTCGTATTTTTCTTTCGACTTTATTTTGTTTTTTATTTGTCTTTCGCCTGCTAATACTTTCATTTCGTCTAGACGAAGTATTAGGTCTCTGATGTAAACATTGTATGTGTGAAGTTTTTCATCAGATGGTATTTTAATTGGAAAACGTGCAGTTTTTCCGTATACTAATTCAAATGGTGTGAAGTTTGTTGCAGCATGAACACTTGTATTATACGTGAAGGTGGCAAATGGTGCTAATTTATCCCAATCATCGTATTTCTCTGAGTATATCCTTATGAATTCTACTAGTGGTGCATGGCTTCTTTCTAATGAACCATTTGTTTGTGGTCGGTAACCTGATGTTGTTAATCTATTTATTTTAAAAATTTGCAACATTGTTTCTACTATACTTGATAGAAAACTTGTTCCTCTGTCTGAGAGTATTGCTTTTCGTGCTCCAAATTGACAAATTAAATGCTTGACCAGTGCATCTGCGATGGTGGTTGCATTCAGATTTTTAATTGGTATAGCAATTAAATACTTTGTTAGGTTGCATTGCATTGTTAGTAAGTGACAATTACCTGATGGCGTTTGTCTTAATTTGCCGACTGTGTCAATCGAGACTTTGTCAAAAGCTTCTATTGGTGTGTCAGTGATAATCATTGGCTCTCTTGTTTTGAATCTTTCAATTTTCTTTTCTTGGTAACTTTCGCATTTTCTTATGTAATTTTGAATGTCATTGCGCATTCCCGGCCAATAATATCGCTCTCTAATTTTGCGATAAGTTTGGTTGATACCTTTATGACCACCGGTTAGGCTGTCATGTAAATTTGCTATAATTTGTTTCCTTTCTTTTTCCAATGGTAGTTCTACTTTTCCATAGCAGATTGTTACCTTTATTGGAGAATTGTTGAAGGTTTTTGCTAGAAGCTCGGTGATTAGACCGGGTTCTAATTCATCTGTTAAATCGCCTCTACGCGATGTTCTGAAACTTTTTGCTTCATTTTTTATCAATACTGTTTTCAAATTTTGCAAGGAATTCTCTAATTCTGCAATCTTTATTTTGTTGTAATACTTGTCTTTAATTATGACAGACTAAATTTTGTATTTCTTGAATGCTGTAACAAAAATTTGACCAATGTGCGGTTTTTTGTTTTTAATATTCATTAATTCTATTGCTCCTATGTCAGTGAGTAGTCTGACTATTGAAGTTGTGCATTCACAATCCTGTGAAAGAAAATGTACTAAATTGTCTCTTTTGTATGTTAGACATTCTCTTATGGTTACTATTTGCTCTCTTTCTGGTAGCAATTTTCGATCTGTGTCTGAATCCTTGTCAATTGTCGAATTGATGGATTTTTGCACTGAACCGTATCTTTTGTTTATTGGTTCTAATAGCTGTGGCATTGTTACTAACCATGGAACCGTTGTTTCTGGTGGTTGTGAATACCGTATTTCATAAGTTTTGTCGTCAAAATTTTCGTCTATGACACTTATATCTGTTGTTTTCAGCTTTACTCTTTTGTTTGGATGTGGCGTGCTTTTGGCTTTCGGAGATTTATTTATTACTTTTGTAGTGTCTGAAATTCTTCCTTTTGTTGGGTATATTATTCCGTCTATTGATGTTTCATCTTCTTCAGATTGGGAATCTCTTACCTGTTCGTATCTTTTTACCACCTCTTTTTGAGATTTTTCTATTAATTTTTGGAGTCCTTTTCCCATTACTTCATCCATGTGTTTGGTGTCGTAATGTGCATTTAATTCATCTATGCAGAATCTCATTTCTTCTGTTTGTTCTTCTCCATCAGAGAAGTGAGTTACAGCAATATCATAATATTTGTTGATCTCTGTCTGTTGTGGATGCAGTTCTTCAAATCTTGCTATGCTTTCTTCTAATTTTCTGCTAGCTTCTTCAACTTCTTTTCGTGACAATGTTGTGACACTCGATGCATTAGTTATTGATTCGTCATCAGATGATTCGTCTGTGCCTGTATCACTTTTAGCTGTTATTGCTATTTCTATATTACTTATTGTTTTGTCGTTGCTGTCATTGGATGATACTTCGTCGTTATTGCTGTTTGCTTGTTTGTGTATTTCCGATTCATCTATTCTTAATGCACTGCGTCTTGGATCCTCTATCACTGGAGCTACCATCTACCGCTGTTGAAGACAACCATGAAGTATTTGATATGTTCGTTTTGTGGAGGTGTTGGTGTCTGTATCACTATTAATGGTGTCATTACTATGTGCTTTTGATGTTGAAGCTTCTTGGCTGTTGCTTGGTGATTTTAGTCGTTTTGACTTTGGGTATGCTCCTTGTTTAATGTATTGCTTTATTTTGCTTTCAACTTGAGGTGCTTTTGCTCTCGTTCTTTGAGCAATGACACTATGATCCAATTGTGGAGCTTCTTTACTTGTTTTTGCTCCTGTTGGTCTTCCTCTGCCTCTGGGTGCATCAGCATTTCCCAGTGTTTGTGCCCTCGGTCTTGGTGTTGAACTTTTGGCTTTTGATGTGCTTGGCTTATGTTGATCGATTATCATTACCTTTAGTTTTGAGAGATTTTTGTTGATTTCTTCTGATAAGTCTGGTGGATTTCTTGATAATGCCTCTGCATTTTTGTTCAATTTTACAGGCTTGTACTTGAACGTCTATTCATAGCCTGTAAAACGGAACATCCATCTCATCAGTCTCTGACCTGGATCTTTTTTACTATGCATCCAATTTAGTGGTTCGTGATCGCACACTAACGTGAATTTTCTGCATAGCAAATATGGTCGGAATTGGTGTAGAGCATAGAGTACTGCTATACACTCTTTTTCAGTTGTGCTATAATTTCTTTCCGCTTTACTAAGTAGTCTCGATAGGAATTGAACGGGGTGTTCAAAACCATCGGTTTCTTGACTTAAAACCGCGGCAATTGCGTAATCTGACGCATCTGTTGTCAATATGAATTCCTTGTCAAAATCTGGGAATTGCAAAATTGGTTCACTCATGATACATTGTTTCAATTCATTGAAAACGTCTTCACACTCTTGTGTCCATTCAAATTTCTTGTTATTTTGCAGTAATGCTGTTAATGGTCTTGATTTGTCCGAGAATTTTGGTATGTATTTTCGGTAATATCCGAACATTCCTAAGACTTCTTGAATGTTTTTTCCGCATTTTGGACGTGGTAATCTTGCTATTGCTTCGACTTTTTTTGGGTTTGGTTCAATGTCTCGTGCACTGATTATGTGTCCTAAAAATGCAACTTCTTTTCTGAAAAATTCGACTTTGTCAGGTTGCAGAACTAGTTTAGCTTGACTTAATCTCTCCATAAGATTTCGTATTCGTTGTTCATGTTGTTTGAGATTTTTGCTGTAAACAATGATGTCGTCTAAGTATACTAACATTTCAATGTTTTGCAGGCCGCGCAGGATTTTTTCCATTAAGCGCTGAAATGTGGCCGTAGCGTTTTTTAAACCTTCTGGCATTCGTTTGTACTCATAATGACCATTTATCGTGGTAAACGCTGTCTTGTAACAATCTTCTGGTGCCATGTGTATTTGTTGGAACCCTGGTGCCAGATCAAATATAGAAAAATAGACCGCTCCTCCTAGCTGATCCATTATGTCCGTTATATTTGGTAGTGGGTAAGCATCTCTGATTGTTTTTTTATTTAATTCTCTAAAATCTATTACCATTCTCCAGCTTGGATTGCCTTGACTGTATGGTTTTTTTGGTATTATCCAGATGGTAGAATTATATGGTGAGTTTGAGTCTGTTATTATTCTGTCTTTTAACTTCTTTTGCACACTTTCCCTCACAATGTCTTTGTGTTTGGGTGGGTGTCTATATTGTTTGGTATTAATAGGCACGTTTTCTTCTAGATGTATTTTGTGCTCTATCATATTTGTGCACGGTAGTTTGTCTCCAGGCAGCAGGAATCTGTCTAGATAATCGTCAATAATTCAGTCGACTATCTGTTTCTCTTTAATGTTGAGATGATCTCTTCTAATTGCATTTTTTGACTTTTTCCATTCTTTCTGGAATGTTCGAAACTACTTCACCGTCAAATTCACTGTCGGTTTCTTCTAAAAAATTCAGCTCTGTGTCAAATGGTATTAATTCTTTTGCATTGATTTCAATGGTAACACTTTCTTGACTTGTATTTATTGCCAAAATTTTACACGTGTTGTTGTTAATTTATGTATATTCCTTCACCCATGAATACATCTTGTTTCCAGTGTTATTCTTGGAAGGTATCCTTCTTTTAAATCTGTTTTTATCAGATTTATTTGCATTATTTGTCGAGTTCTTGCCGGGTATTGTGCTTTTACTGCATTGTTTGTATTTGTAGATATTTCTTCGAAAGATTCTTCAGTGGTGTTTTTCATTTCGTTTACTTGTAATAGACTGTCTATTTTTCGTCTTTTTGCATTTTTAGGTAAATGTTCTTCTTCATGACCTTTAAACGGTATAGGGTGCATGACGTCGCTATTCACCATTAATGCATTCTTATAATATGAAATTACTGCTTCTTCCTTTTTGAGGTAATTTCTTCCCAGCATTCCATTTGCTTGTATAGGAAAATCGTCATATACAATTTGAAATTTTACTGGCGTGTTTCTAATTAGTAGGTATACTGATCCTAATGTTGGTACTGTTTGCATAGTTATTCCTCCTAATTCTGTGTTATCTTCGGTGTTGAATGGTAGATCGTCATGTAATGCATTCAGTTTTATGATGTTGACTGTTGCTCCATTGTCAATCATGAATTCAAGCCATGGCCTTGTGGTGCCTTCTGGTATTCTCAATCTAACTATAGTTGGTTCGTCATTCTCCCAGTCATGTTTTTCAGAATTTTTACAGTTGGCTGAACATACTCGTGGGATGGATTTTCCACTTGTATCTTCATTATTGCAGCTGGCTGCTGTGATGTTTGTTGCTGCGTCTGTTGCTTGTTTTGGTTCATCTGTTGCATTTGCTGATGATACTGTTGCTGATCGTTGTTCTGTTGAGGATTCTGCTGTTGATTTGGATTTTGGTAATTCTGTCTCCATTGGTTGTTGCGATAATTCTGTTGATGTCCTTGCTGGTTCCTCGGGTACTGTTGATTCTGATTTTGGCTCGCTACCTGGGGATCGTAACGAGCCCCATGGTAGTTTAAATTATTGTTACCTTGGTTTTGATTATTTGGTTGAACTCTCCAATTTTCTCGTTGATCAGGTCTATTGTTATAGTAGTTGTTAAATTGACCATTTTGTGGGTTGAACAATTGCTTTTGCTGCCCATTATTATTTCTCCAATTTGTATTTTGGTTATTCTGATATCTTCTTTGATAATTTCCTCTATAATTTTGATTGTTTCTATAATAACCTTGTTGATTCTGATTATTATATTGCGGACGTTGGTAATTTTGTTGTCTATTGTGTTGATCATTGTTGTATAAATATTGTTGATTTTCTGCTGGATTTTCTGGTGGTTTATTTTCTATGTATCCGACGTATGCAGAGTTTCTCGGTGCATAGTAGTTATTATATGCATTTCGTTGATAATCATTGTTGTGTTGATAATTGTTGTAATGATTATTTTTTCTGCCATTGTAAGGCCTTGTGTCTGGGATTATGTTGGCATCCATCCGTACCTCTAGACGTACAGCTTCTTCATAGGCTTCTTTGATTGTTTTTGGTTTCGTGGCATCGACTGCAACAGACAGTGCTGGTGGTAATCCTCGTATAAAAATATCTACTGCTTCATCTTCTAATGGTGATATTAGTAGAGCTATGTTTTCTTCTCCTTTCTCTTCTTTAAGAGCGTTTCGAGCGCTGCTTAGTAGTACGCAGATTTCGTCGTAAAAGTCACCGACATTGTCCTTTTGTCTCATTCTTAGATCCTTCAATTTGTGGCTGAAGTACTTGTAGTCTCTTCCTGGACCAAAACGCTGTTTAAGGTGTTT
>JACCIB010001472.1:0-32930 GCA_018906965.1 Philotrypesis tridentata | reverse complement strand
CAAGTATTAAGGTTTAACTCGTCCACTGTATACTGGGTACCATGAGTAAATTTCATATAGTTCGTGAACTGCTATGGATCGTGCATCTCTGAATTTTTCAAATAAGTAATGTACCTATTATCCGGTGCGAAGTGTACCATCCCTTAATCAGGTGGTACGTTCACATTATCAGGTGTACATCTGTTATCTGGTAAAATAGAGTCGTTCCATAAATCAGGCGGTATGTCAACTTTATCATCTATACTGTAATTTACTCTGAAAATCTGGAAAATTGTTTTAAACCATACTGTAATAGTACAGATAATGTAACCGGTGCTCGTCCCATGTATGATGAATATACCTCTGCCTCATCAATACGTCACATTACTTATCGTACCGGTCCTTTAAATTTAGTACTCGTATAATGATGTGTAGTATTGAATTCAAGCAAGTTAAGGTCTAACTCGTTCTCCCTATGCTGGGTACCATGAGAAAATTTCTTATAGTTCCTGAACTGCTATGGACTGTGCATCTCTGAATTTTTCACATAAGTAATGTACCTATTATCCGGTGCGAAACAATACTTCCTTATATTTTGTTGCAAGTTCCCTTCATCAGTTGTACATCTGTTTTCTGGTGCAAAGCAATCGTTCCATAAATCAGGCGTTACGTCAACTCTACTAATTCTACTGTGACTTGCGGTTAAAATTCCGAAAATTTCATTCCAATGTAAGAAGTATTTACGATTACCTCCCCAATGCAGCACATTATTTATCGTACAGGTCCAATATCCTTAGTATTCCTATAATGAAGCGTTATATAGAATTTTTTGAGATCAAGTAAGGTTAAGGTTTAACTCGTCCACTGTATACTGGGTACCATGAGTAAATTTCTTATAGATCGTGAACTGCTATGTATCGTGCATCTCTGAATTTTTCACATAAGTAAAGTACCTATTATCCGGTGCGAAGTGTACCATCCCTTAATCAGGTGGTACGTTCACATTATCAGGTGTACATCTGTTATCTCGTAAAATAGAGTCGTTCCATAAATCAGGCGGTATGTCAACTTTATCATCTATACTGTAATTTACTCTGAAATTCTGGAAAATTGGCTTAAACCATACTGTAATAGTACAGATAATGTAACCGGTGCTCGTCCCATGTATGATGAATATACCTCTGCCTCATCAATACGTCACATTACTTATCGTACCGGTCCTTTAACTTTAGTACTCGTATAGTGATGTGTAGTATTGAATTCAAGCAAGTTTAAGGTCTAACTCGTTCTCCCTATGCTGGGTACCATGAGAAAATTTCTTATAGTTCCTGAACTGCTATGGACTGTGCATCTCTGATTGACTGCTCACCCCCACTCGCTTAGATGCTGATAAATTGCTATACATCTTACCAACAGAGCGGAGCGCGCGACAAATTCAAACGATTCAAACTGGTTGTACAGTCTTTACGTAGGAGCGAGGCAGAAAATATTTTTTTTACGCGCACATAATCACGGTTAGCGGTTTAATTAATATTTTTTACTACAAATTCGCTTCAACCGAACCGCATAATCCCTAGATCGCGACAATTGATACTTCGAATTTTATAACCATTTTCAAAATATTTTTCATGAGCTTCAAAATAAAGTCGACAATATTTTGATTTTTTTTACCATAATATTTAGCATGATCGCGCGATACTCTAGGCATTGCGATTTATTATTAGTTAGTTTAAGTATAAACATTTATTAATAATCTACGAATCAATAGTTATTATCAACATTATTTTCATTTCAAACATCGTAAAAAAATAATAAGATAAAAAGAAACAAAAACACAAAACCCCAACCCTCCCGCCCCCCTTCACAGCTCGGCGAGAGCAGACGTGGACTCAACCACGGTGACGCAAGGTCACAGCGATCTTCACTGAAGATTCGAATATTACTGACAACTAACGATCGTACTTACAAATTTGAATAAATGTTAATTTTTGCCATTCACCCACAGCACCACTCAGAGCTACTGACTTCGTCGAGCACGGTCAACCCAGCCACACCTGTATGTACTCGTTGCAGTCCGACGACTTGCGAAATTCAACGTAAAGGGCAAATTTTACGACTCGGTATTGCGCCAGGGACACCGTCCCCTGGACAGTTGTCCCCTCCTGGAGGTGAAGCCCAGCGTAACCGATCGTTAATTTAACCCCTTCAATCAACGAAACGCAGTAAGGTAAATACAAGGCGGTTTGTTTTTCTTTTTATTTTTTATTTTACTTTTTTTTACGTAACTATCGCACAGCCCAGGTACCCGCGTGTTACAAATACAAGTCGCAACCCGCGATCGAGATCCGCGCATCTCGTCAGAACCAGCTAGTGCAGGCGACACCGTCCCCTGGACAGTTGTCCCCTCCTGACGGTGTAGCCCAGGACTGCTGGCCGTGATCGTTTTTAACATTACCCGTCGCGCGGCGGCGTCCGGGACTTATCAGTAAATCAAAAGCGAGTCTGACACTCAGATTATTCCATCGTCACAACCCTGATGACCCTACTCGATTCTCTCTCCCCTCAAAACTTTATATTTTTGACAAGGGACTTCAACTGCCTCCACACTTCGTGAAGCAGCAACTACTCGTGTAACTCTGCCGACGACATTTTCACAGTCTTAACGGACCAGGACCTATTAGTAGTTAACGACGGTTGCACCAGCAGAATCCTGCGATCTCCCCCATCACCTATGCCCCAAAAAAGTAGCCTTCAGATTTATTTTAAAAGGATTCATGAAAAACTATAAAATACGAAATTTGAAAACAATTATGAAAATATGTTAAGATATGAGATTTTATATCAATTTTAATCTAATTTTTAAAAATCTTATACACAACAGAATTGATAATTGATATTGAGTATTGTACTAATACCGGTAATGTAAACCTGGGTAATATAAATCGTTGGTCCAATGTAAGACATACTTATGATTACCTCCTCAATTTTGCGGAGGCATTCATGTTATACGCTATAAAATCCATCAACCTTATGTGAATTCACTAGCTATATGTAAGTACAGCATACATGATTTTATAATTTCGCTTTCAGAACAGAATAAGTTGGTTAAGGTCTAAAAATCCTACTGGAGAAAGTGCACATCCATGCGAGTAAAAGGTTTAATTGATATCAGTCGTTTGACTACTGACGGTAATGTATCGTGCGATGCTCTAAGTTTGTTGCAAATATACAACTTATCACCCTCATTATCCGGTGCGAAGTGTATCCATCCCGTTTAAATCAGGTATGGTATCGTCACATGTAATCATGGTACGTACTTATCGTGTAGTACTCTACAAGTTTAAAAAGTATGAGTCGTTCCTCTGCATAGAAGGTCTTTAGTATGTTGCAAATCAGTTGTACATCAATCCATAAATCAGGCGTTACGTCTAATTTACTCTGAACGATTACCTCTGGGAAATATTGTATTCCTATAATGAAGTAAAGAATAGGCTGCTATGGATCGTGCATCTCTGAATTTTTCAAATAAGTAATGTACCTATTATCCGGTGCGAAGTGTACCATCCCTTAATCAGGTGGTACGTTCACATTATCAGGTGTACATCTGTTATCTGGTAAAATAGAGTCGTTCCATAAATCAGGCGGTATGTCAACTTTATCATCTATACTGTAATTTACTCTGAAAATCTGGAAAATTGTTTTAAACCATACTGTAATAGTACAGATAATGTAACCGGTGCTCGTCCCATGTATGATGAATATACCTCTGCCTCATCAATACGTCACATTACTTATCGTACCGGTCCTTTAAATTTAGTACTCGTATAATGATGTGTAGTATTGAATTCAAGCAAGTTTAAGGTCTAACTCGTTCTCCCTATGCTGGGTACCATGAGAAAATTTCTTATAGTTCCTGAACTGCTATGGACTGTGCATCTCTGAATTTTTCACATAAGTAATGTACCTATTATCCGGTGCGAAACAATACTTCCTTATATTTTGTTGCAAGTTCCCTTCATCAGTTGTACATCTGTTTTCTGGTGCAAAGCAATCGTTCCATAAATCAGGCGTTACGTCAACTCTACTAATTCTACTGTGACTTGCGGTTAAAATTCCGAAAATTTCATTCCAATGTAAGAAGTATTTACGATTACCTCCCCAATGCAGCACATTATTTATCGTACAGGTCCAATATCCTTAGTATTCCTATAATGAAGCGTTATATAGAATTTTTTGAGATCAAGTAAGGTTAAGGTTTAACTCGTCCACTGTATACTGGGTACCATGAGTAAATTTCTTATAGATCGTGAACTGCTATGTATCGTGCATCTCTGAATTTTTCACATAAGTAAAGTACCTATTATCCGGTGCGAAGTGTACCATCCCTTAATCAGGTGGTACGTTCACATTATCAGGTGTACATCTGTTATCTGGTAAAATAGAGTCGTTCCATAAATCAGGCGGTATGTCAACTTTATCATCTATACTGTAATTTACTCTGAAATTCTGGAAAATTGGCTTAAACCATACTGTAATAGTACAGATAATGTAACCGGTGCTCGTCCCATGTATGATGAATATACCTCTGCCTCATCAATACGTCACATTACTTATCGTACCGGTCCTTTAACTTTAGTACTCGTATAGTGATGTGTAGTATTGAATTCAAGCAAGTTTAAGGTCTAACTCGTTCTCCCTATGCTGGGTACCATGAGAAAATTTCTTATAGTTCCTGAACTGCTATGGACTGTGCATCTCTGATTGACTGCTCACCCCCACTCGCTTAGATGCTGATAAATTACTATACATCTTACCAACAGAGCGGAGCGCGCGACAAATTCAAACGATTCAAACTGGTTGTACAGTCTTTACGTAGGAGCGAGGCAGAAAATATTTTTTTTACGCGCACATAATCACGGTTAGCGGTTTAATTAATATTTTTTACTACAAATTCGCTTCAACCGAACCGCATAATCCCTAGATCGCGACAATTGATACTTCGAATTTTATAACCATTTTCAAAATATTTTTCATGAGCTTCAAAATAAAGTCGACAATATTTTGATTTTTTTTACCATAATATTTAGCATGATCGCGCGATACTCTAGGCATTGCGATTTATTATTAGTTAGTTTAAGTATAAACATTTATTAATAATCTACGAATCAATAGTTATTATCAACATTATTTTCATTTCAAACATCGTAAAAAAATAATAAGATAAAAAGAAACAAAAACACAAAACCCCAACCCTCCCGCCCCCCTTCACAGCTCGGCGAGAGCAGACGTGGACTCAACCACGGTGACGCAAGGTCACAGCGATCTTCACTGAAGATTCGAATATTACTGACAACTAACGATCGTACTTACAAATTTGAATAAATGTTAATTTTTGCCATTCACCCACAGCACCACTCAGAGCTACTGACTTCGTCGAGCACGGTCAACCCAGCCACACCTGTATGTACTCGTTGCAGTCCGACGACTTGCGAAATTCAACGTAAAGGGCAAATTTTACGACTCGGTATTGCGCCAGGGACACCGTCCCCTGGACAGTTGTCCCCTCCTGGAGGTGAAGCCCAGCGTAACCGATCGTTAATTTAACCCCTTCAATCAACGAAACGCAGTAAGGTAAATACAAGGCGGTTTGTTCTTTCTTTTTATTTTTTATTTTACTTTTTTTTACGTAACTATCGCACAGCCCAGGTACCCGCGTGTTACAAATACAAGTCGCAACCCGCGATCGAGATCCGCGCATCTCGTCAGAACCAGCTAGTGCAGGCGACACCGTCCCCTGGACAGTTGTCCCCTCCTGACGGTGTAGCCCAGGACTGCTGGCCGTGATCGTTTTTAACATTACCCGTCGCGCGGCCGCGTCCGGGACTTATCAGTAAATCAAAAGCGAGTCTGACACTCAGATTATTCCATCGTCACAACCCTGATGACCCTACTCGATTCTCTCTCCCCTCAAAACTTTATATTTTTGACAAGGGACTTCAACTGCCTCCACACTTCGTGAAGCAGCAACTACTCGTGTAACTCTGCCGACGACATTTTCACAGTCTTAACGGACCAGGACCTATTAGTAGTTAACGACGGT
This sequence comes from Philotrypesis tridentata, assembly GCA_018906965.1. Lineage (NCBI taxonomy): Eukaryota > Metazoa > Arthropoda > Insecta > Hymenoptera > Pteromalidae > Philotrypesis > Philotrypesis tridentata. The sequence goes on along the minus strand of JACCIB010001472.1, from coordinate 26,851 downwards.
TGCACCAGCAGAATCCTGCGATCTCCCCCATCACCTATGCCCCAAAAAAGTAGCCTTCAGATTTATTTTAAAAGGATTCATGAAAAACTATAAAATACGAAATTTGAAAATAAATTATGAAAATATGTTAAGATATGAGATTTTATATCAATTTTAATCTAATTTTTAAAAATCTTATACACAACAGAATTGATAATTGATATTGAGTATTGTACTAATACCGGTAATGTAAACCTGGGTAATATAAATCGTTGGTCCAATGTAAGACATACTTATGATTACCTCCTCAATGCAGCATATTATTTATCGCACAGGTCCATCAACCTTAGTATTCCTACAATGAAGTACAGTATAGAATTTCTTTAGAACAAGTAAGTTTAAGGTCTAACTCTTCCTCTGGATACTGGATATCATGAGTAAATTTCATATAGTTCGTGAACTGCTATGGATCGTGCATCTCTGAATTTTTCAAATAAGTAATGTACCTATTATCCGGTGCGAAGTGTACCATCCCTTAATCAGGTGGTACGTTCACATTATCAGGTGTACATCTGTTATCTGGTAAAATAGAGTCGTTCCATAAATCAGGCGGTATGTCAACTTTATCATCTATACTGTAATTTACTCTGAAAATCTGGAAAATTGTTTTAAACCATACTGTAATAGTACAGATAATGTAACCGGTGCTCGTCCCATGTATGATGAATATACCTCTGCCTCATCAATACGTCACATTACTTATCGTACCGGTCCCTTAAATTTAGTACTCGTATAATGATGTGTAGTATTGAATTCAAGCAAGTTTAAGGTCTAACTCGTTCTCCCTATGCTGGGTACCATGAGAAAATTTCTTATAGTTCCTGAACTGCTATGGACTGTGCATCTCTGAATTTTTCACATAAGTAATGTACCTATTATCCGGTGCGAAACAATACTTCCTTATATTTTGTTGCAAGTTCCCTTCATCAGTTGTACATCTGTTTTCTGGTGCAAAGCAATCGTTCCATAAATCAGGCGTTACGTCAACTCTACTAATTCTACTGTGACTTGCGGTTAAAATTCCGAAAATTTCATTCCAATGTAAGAAGTATTTACGATTACCTCCCCAATGCAGCACATTATTTATCGTACAGGTCCAATATCCTTAGTATTCCTATAATGAAGCGTTATATAGAATTTTTTGAGATCAAGTAAGGTTAAGGTTTAACTCGTCCACTGTATACTGGGTACCATGAGTAAATTTCTTATAGATCGTGAACTGCTATGTATCGTGCATCTCTGAATTTTTCACATAAGTAAAGTACCTATTATCCGGTGCGAAGTGTACCATCCCTTAATCAGGTGGTACGTTCACATTATCAGGTGTACATCTGTTATCTGGTAAAATAGAGTCGTTCCATAAATCAGGCGGTATGTCAACTTTATCATCTATACTGTAATTTACTCTGAAATTCTGGAAAATTGGCTTAAACCTTACTGTAATAGTACAGATAATGTAACCGGTGCTCGTCCCATGTATGATGAATATACCTCTGCCTCATCAATACGTCACATTACTTATCGTACCGGTCCTTTAACTTTAGTACTCGTATAGTGATGTGTAGTATTGAATTCAAGCAAGTTTAAGGTCTAACTCGTTCTCCCTATGCTGGGTACCATGAGAAAATTTCTTATAGTTCCTGAACTGCTATGGACTGTGCATCTCTGATTGACTGCTCACCCCCACTCGCTTAGATGCTGATAAATTACTATACATCTTACCAACAGAGCGGAGCGCGCGACAAATTCAAACGATTCAAACTGGTTGTACAGTCTTTACGTAGGAGCGAGGCAGAAAATATTTTTTTTACGCGCACATAATCACGGTTAGCGGTTTAATTAATATTTTTTACTACAAATTCGCTTCAACCGAACCGCATAATCCCTAGATCGCGACAATTGATACTTCGAATTTTATAACCATTTTCAAAATATTTTTCATGAGCTTCAAAATAAAGTCGACAATATTTTGATTTTTTTTACCATAATATTTAGCATGATCGCGCGATACTCTAGGCATTGCGATTTATTATTAGTTAGTTTAAGTATAAACATTTATTAATAATCTACGAATCAATAGTTATTATCAACATTATTTTCATTTCAAACATCGTAAAAAAATAATAAGATAAAAAGAAACAAAAACACAAAACCCCAACCCTCCCGCCCCCCTTCACAGCTCGGCGAGAGCAGACGTGGACTCAACCACGGTGACGCAAGGTCACAGCGATCTTCACTGAAGATTCGAATATTACTGACAACTAACGATCGTACTTACAAATTTGAATAAATGTTAATTTTTGCCATTCACCCACAGCACCACTCAGAGCTACTGACTTCGTCGAGCACGGTCAACCCAGCCACACCTGTATGTACTCGTTGCAGTCCGACGACTTGCGAAATTCAACGTAAAGGGCAAATTTTACGACTCGGTATTGCGCCAGGGACACCGTCCCCTGGACAGTTGTCCCCTCCTGGAGGTGAAGCCCAGCGTAACCGATCGTTAATTTAACCCCTTCAATCAACGAAACGCAGTAAGGTAAATACAAGGCGGTTTTTCTTTCTTTTTATTTTTTATTTTACTTTTTTTTACGTAACTATCGCACAGCCCAGGTACCCGCGTGTTACAAATACAAGTCGCAACCCGCGATCGAGATCCGCGCATCTCGTCAGAACCAGCTAGTGCAGGCGACACCGTCCCCTGGACAGTTGTCCCCTCCTGACGGTGTAGCCCAGGACTGCTGGCCGTGATCGTTTTTAACATTACCCGTCGCGCGGCCGCGTCCGGGACTTATCAGTAAATCAAAAGCGAGTCTGACACTCAGATTATTCCATCGTCACAACCCTGATGACCCTACTCGATTCTCTCTCCCCTCAAAACTTTATATTTTTGACAAGGGACTTCAACTGCCTCCACACTTCGTGAAGCAGCAACTACTCGTGTAACTCTGCCGACGACATTTTCACAGTCTTAACGGACCAGGACCTATTAGTAGTTAACGACGGTTGCACCAGCAGAATCCTGCGATCTCCCCCATCACCTATGCCCCAAAAAAGTAGCCTTCAGATTTATTTTAAAAGGATTCATGAAAAACTATAAAATACGAAATTTGAAAATAAATTATGAAAATATGTTAAGATATGAGATTTTATATCAATTTTAATCTAATTTTTAAAAATCTTATACACAACAGAATTGATAATTGATATTGAGTATTGTACTAATACCGGTAATGTAAACCTGGGTAATATAAATCGTTGGTCCAATGTAAGACATACTTATGATTACCTCCTCAATGCAGCATATTATTTATCGCACAGGTCCATCAACCTTAGTATTCCTACAATGAAGTACAGTATAGAATTTCTTTAGAACAAGTAAGTTTAAGGTCTAACTCTTCCTCTGGATACTGGGTATCATGAGTAAATTTCATATAGTTCGTGAACTGCTATGGATCGTGCATCTCTGAATTTTTCAAATAAGTAATGTACCTATTATCCGGTGCGAAGTGTACCATCCCTTAATCAGGTGGTACGTTCACATTATCAGGTGTACATCTGTTATCTGGTAAAATAGAGTCGTTCCATAAATCAGGCGGTATGTCAACTTTATCATCTATACTGTAATTTACTCTGAAAATCTGGAAAATTGTTTTAAACCATACTGTAATAGTACAGATAATGTAACCGGTGCTCGTCCCATGTATGATGAATATACCTCTGCCTCATCAATACGTCACATTACTTATCGTACCGGTCCTTTAAATTTAGTACTCGTATAATGATGTGTAGTATTGAATTCAAGCAAGTTTAAGGTCTAACTCGTTCTCCCTATGCTGGGTACCATGAGAAAATTTCTTATAGTTCCTGAACTGCTATGGACTGTGCATCTCTGAATTTTTCACATAAGTAATGTACCTATTATCCGGTGCGAAACAATACTTCCTTATATTTTGTTGCAAGTTCCCTTCATCAGTTGTACTTCTGTTTTCTGGTGCAAAGCAATCGTTCCATAAATCAGGCGTTACGTCAACTCTACTAATTCTACTGTGACTTGCGGTTAAAATTCCGAAAATTTCATTCCAATGTAAGAAGTATTTACGATTACCTCCCCAATGCAGCACATTATTTATCGTACAGGTCCAATATCCTTAGTATTCCTATAATGAAGCGTTATATAGAATTTTTTGAGATCAAGTAAGGTTAAGGTTTAACTCGTCCACTGTATACTGGGTACCATGAGTAAATTTCATATAGTTCGTGAACTGCTATGGATCGTGCATCTCTGAATTTTTCAAATAAGTAATGTACCTATTATCCGGTGCGAAGTGTACCATCCCTTAATCAGGTGGTACGTTCACATTATCAGGTGTACATCTGTTATCTGGTAAAATAGAGTCGTTCCATAAATCAGGCGGTATGTCAACTTTATCATCTATACTGTAATTTACTCTGAAAATCTGGAAAATTGTTTGAAACCATACTGTAATAGTACAGATAATGTAACCGGTGCTCGTCCCATGTATGATGAATATACCTCTGCCTCATCAATACGTCACATTACTTATCGTACCGGTCCTTTAAATTTAGTACTCGTATAATGATGTGTAGTATTGAATTCAAGCAAGTTTAAGGTCTAACTCGTTCTCCCTATGCTGGGTACCATGAGAAAATTTCTTATAGTTCCTGAACTGCTATGGACTGTGCATCTCTGAATTTTTCACATAAGTAATGTACCTATTATCCGGTGCGAAACAATACTTCCTTATATTTTGTTGCAAGTTCCCTTCATCAGTTGTACATCTGTTTTCTGGTGCAAAGCAATCGTTCCATAAATCAGGCGTTACGTCAACTCTACTAATTCTACTGTGACTTGCGGTTAAAATTCCGAAAATTTCATTCCAATGTAAGAAGTATTTACGATTACCTCCCCAATGCAGCACATTATTTATCGTACAGGTCCAATATCCTTAGTATTCCTATAATGAAGCGTTATATAGAATTTTTTGAGATCAAGTAAGGTTAAGGTTTAACTCGTCCACTGTATACTGGGTACCATGAGTAAATTTCTTATAGATCGTGAACTGCTATGTATCGTGCATCTCTGAATTTTTCACATAAGTAAAGTACCTATTATCCGGTGCGAAGTGTACCATCCCTTAATCAGGTGGTACGTTCACATTATCAGGTGTACATCTGTTATCTGGTAAAATAGAGTCGTTCCATAAATCAGGCGGTATGTCAACTTTATCATCTATACTGTAATTTACTCTGAAATTCTGGAAAATTGGTTTAAACCATACTGTAATAGTACAGATAATGTAACCGGTGCTCGTCCCATGTATGATGAATATACCTCTGCCTCATCAATATGTCACATTACTTATCGTACCGGTCCTTTAACTTTAGTACTCGTATAGTGATGTGTAGTATTGAATTCGAGCAAGTTTAAGGTCTAACTCGTTCTCCCTATGCTGGGTACCATGAGAAAATTTCTTATAGTTCCTGAACTGCTATGGACTGTGCATCTCTGATTGACTGCTCACCCCCACTCGCTTAGATGCTGATAAATTACTATACATCTTACCAACAGAGCGGAGCGCGCGACAAATTCAAACGATTCAAACTGGTTGTACAGTCTTTACGTAGGAGCGAGGCAGAAAATATTTTTTTTACACGCACATAATCACGGTTAGCGGTTTAATTAATATTTTTTACTACAAATTCGCTTCAACTGAACCGCATAATCCCTAGATCGCGACAATTGATACTTCGAATTTTATAACCATTTTCAAAATATTTTTCATGAGCTTCAAAATAAAGTCGACAATATTTTGATTTTTTTTACAATAATATTTAGCATGATCGCGCGATACTCTAGGCATTGCGATTTATTATTAGTTAGTTTAAGTATAAACATTTATTAATAATCTACGAATCAATAGTTATTATCAACATTATTTTCATTTCAAACATCGTAAAAAAATAATAAGATAAAAAGAAACAAAAACACAAAACCCCAACCCTCCCGCCCCCCTTCACAGCTCGGCGAGAGCAGACGTGGACTCAACCACGGTGACGCAAGGTCACAGCGATCTTCACTGAAGATTCGAATATTACTGACAACTAACGATCGTACTTACAAATTTGAATAAATGTTAATTTTTGCCATTCACCCACAGCACCACTCAGAGCTACTGACTTCGTCGAGCACGGTCAACCCAGCCACACCTGTATGTACTCGTTGCAGTCCGACGACTTGCGAAATTCAACGTAAAGGGCAAATTTTACGACTCGGTATTGCGCCAGGGACACCGTCCCCTGGACAGTTGTCCCCTCCTGGAGGTGAAGCCCAGCGTAACCGATCGTTAATTTAACCCCTTCAATCAACGAAACGCAGTAAGGTAAATACAAGGCGGTTTTTCTTTCTTTTTATTTTTTATTTTACTTTTTTTTACGTAACTTTCTCAAACAAAGCTACAGCGGCATTAAATTCAAAAACCTCTAACAGCAATGGAGGACATAGAGAAGCAGCGGGAGCTACTACGTCAATATAAGAGCCGCACAGCGGACCACACAATCAAGGCCGACTGCTTCATCGCGGACTTAGCGCTCGAGCAATTTGAACAAGATCTTCGCAGGCAGACCGACCGTAGGGTGTCCCAAATGCTCCGTGCTCGTTACCCAAGCAACGACTACACCCTGACAGTAAGATCACCAACGGCTATAATAAACAACTTGCCTGTGAAACAGCTCTTCTTGTTCAACATCCACTACCAGCTAACCAAGAACCAGTTACGTGCATGCCTGGAAGCTCAAATAGAAGACCGCTTTGACATCGTCAGACTCTCTAACACGAGAAAAGACGAAGACAAACGTCGGCGAGGCGGCACACAAGCTTCATTAATTTTCGAAACCCTAGCCGGTTCAGTGAGAACACAGATCAAAACTATCAAAGGAGAACTCACTTTCACAGACCGGACCGGTCGCCAATCTAAAATGAGGTGTCGCCCGGACGACGAAGCCACCTACGTCAGACCAGCGACAACGAACGTAGCGGCCCCAGTCAAGATCCCAGAAAATCTACTGCGACTCTTGCACTGTACCACAGTAGTCAAGAAGTTAGCTGAGTACTCGAGCGGATCAGACTATCTCAACTTATACGCCGCCTCCGGGGAAATGAAATGCCTCGAAGGAGTAGACGCCGAACTGGATCCTTCTTCCGAGAGATACAAAAACAGCAGCAACGCATTCGAACAATTGAGAAGCGACAACAGAAACTTCGTGATTAGATCGTATCATTTCTCCGACCGGAGCACGGCACCAGGACCGGCAGCAGTGATGACCCTTTTGAACGATAGGTGGTCACCCGGGGACGCACAAATCAACATCGAAAAGTTGGACCTGTCGGCAGTCGAAGCCACCCCACATCTATGTGCAACGATCACAAGAACCTGCTGGGCCAAACACCTCGTCTTCGGCGACACACCCAACTTTAAAGAGTCACCACTACCAACCCCCCACCTCGTCAGCATCAGTTTCGTCCGCAACCGCAACGCCACCCTAACCAACTTGCTCCTGAACAACGACAGATTAAAAAGTATCGAGTTCACCGAGTGCCGCGACGTAGATGCAGAAAACCTGAGTACAATAATCAACAGCGCTCCACAGCTCACAAAGGTCGCTTTGCGAGATTGCACGGGCAAGTTCCCGCACATCCTCACTGTAACACAGGCAGTAATGGGACCGGCCAACAATGTGGAGAAATTCAGCTTTGACTACTGGACGGCACGAGAACTCAGCGATACACGATTCTTGCAAATCGACATCAACGTTACAACCTCCCTCAAGAGCCTGTCGTTAAAGCACAATATCTTCTTCGCGCCAATGATCCAGCAAATTGTCAACTGCGCCCCCAATCTCGTACACCTCAACATAGAGGGGATAGTCGTGGCGACAGCAATCAACTTATCGAACAATAGCAAGCTCTCATCGCTAGTAGTGGAGTACCACAGACAGGTAATTGACACACTAAGGTCAATAACGGCCATACCAAAGCTCAAGGTCATCGTCACCAACCACAGAGGTCGACGCCACTCTCGAGCCCTCAATCAGAGCGATGTAGAAAACTTGTGCTGGATCATGGCAGGCTGCGGAGAAGCAAAGATAGTTTTCAAGAGGCTAAAGGTAGCAAAGTCAAGCCAAATCGAGAGGTCATGCAGGACGCATCGAGTCACCCTCGACACTGCAGGAGAAGACACCATCCTCTCCCGAGCTGGGTAGATTTCCTTTTCCCTCCAACTCTATCTTAGTTCCCAAATAACTTTTAATTATTTTAGTACGAGAGCCACAGGCTCCTTAGAACTTAAGCGCAAAGCAATCAAAACCGCATTTTTAAAGATTAAGTATTCGAACCTTAGACACTAAGTTTAACGAATGTAAGACATATACCTATTATTTTTGTAAAACCAAAAAACAACTAATGTAAAACCCAAATCATAAACCTCTACTCATTGTTATTGTCAGCAGAGTCTATTAATGTATAACTAGATTAAGAACAATATTTTTATACGCAATGTTACTAAATATTTAAGCATCAGAACTCGAACATTATTGGCCCAAGAGTACGAAAATAACTTGCAAATAACTTAATAAAAAAATATATGATAGGTCAACATAAAAAATTTGGAATCAAAGTATTCAAGCATTTTTTTCTTCTATCTGATAGGTAATACCGAGACGAAGGGCAAGTATCTCTTAAATTTGCGTATTATATTTTTTGGATCTCAGCACTTTTCTATCATACCGTTAGTAACGGGTCATAAGTGGCTATCGAATCCCATTAACTATACTTTTATAATAAATACAGTTTAAATTATATGCTTGACCATTTATACTATGATTTCCCAACCTTCTGAAGATAAAATTTTATATAAGGAAGATGACAAACATTAAGATTAAGATTACAAATAAGGTAAAAACTTTAGATCTACTGATCTACTACTATCAATGAATAAATTGTATTTTATTAATAAATAGAAGTTATACTTGACAATTTATTCAATGAGTTCATGACTTTCCCAAGATGAAATTTAAAATATTTTATAATTTAATGGAAATTTTCCTTTTCGCAGTTTTCGTTTTTTTCCAATAATTGTATTGTATTAATAAATAGAATATTAAAAAACTTATCGGAGATCAAAACTTATAAATGTGTCATTATACTATTTATTTATTTATAAAATGCATAATTCAGAATGGTTGACTGATTTCTTCTATCAATAAAGTCAATCAAGATTATTAAATTTAGATTTAAAAAAAATCAAATATTATTATTGGATATCTTAAATTTATGACTATCATACTAACTGTAAGTTCTAGTACGGAACTTATATTTTTTAAAAAGTTGTTAGCAAGAAATGAGATAAGATTCAGACACTTCGCAAAACGAACAAATGACGGTGTGCAAAATACTTTGATTTTTTGAGGTCGCCCGAGGAAAGTGTCAGTAACAGCTGAGCATTTTAAGTCTCCCTCAAGGAATCTGATAAAATTTATATACAGCAAAGAGTATATCAAGCCTCGAAATGGTATTTATTGGGCCTGGGAATGGAATACTTTATGAGTATTATAAATTAATAAATCGAAGTATAAGTTTATTTTAAGTTTTTTATTTAGATATAAACCTTTCACTAAGCGAGATGCAAACGCTCTGCATTGAGTCAGGCGAAGCTTTTGCATATTTTTATTATTTACTGGAGTACTTCTCGACTCAATGTGTAGCCTTGAAGGGAAATAGTATTATGGAACTGAAATAGAAATTTTGTTGTTTTTTTGCTTTTCAGAAAAACAAGTGAGTCGCAAACGTATGGCATTACATCTAAGTTAAGTGCTCACATATTTTTGTTTTTCCTAAGTACCTGGATGGTATAATGTATGATCTCGAGCGGAAAACGAAATTAAAATCAAAAAACAGATTTTAAATTGTCAGCTCGGTTGTTCCTTATTAGGCATTGCGTCTTAGTAAGGAACGATCTTCAGTGTGAGAGGATTCAAGAAGTCAAATTAAAAAAATTTGTCCTGAGACACATTGTGTCATCTCAGGTGCGAAGGAGCAACGTGCATTGTGTCCTGTGAAAATTCTTATGTTGCTGAATATGTACAATGCATTACGTCATTGTACATAGGAGTAACTTTTATTATTATATCCAATATTACTTAGTTCGCGAAATAATTAATTTTGTTCGCCCGGTATCCCCGACCATCTTTTATCTAACTTCAGTAAATTATTAAATTATTTATTTTTATTTCACTTGGTCTATTTCTTTCTCCGTTGTGCGGAGGCGAGTGCGCTTCAGCCTCTCAAATTTCATTAGAAATCGCATTGTCATCTTTAATGCAGAAGTACAAATATCGCAAGTAAAATTTCACCGTGTACATTGACATAGCGTTCGATCGATCCATCAGTACACAACGATGATCGATCTCGTCGTCCACCTTATACTTTTCAGTTCAGACTTCCCCAGACAGATATGTCGCAATTCTCGCAACTCTGGACGCTGAACGAGTCGATCCAGGAGTTCCGGCATCAGCTTCAGGAGCAGGAGGACAGAGCGCCCTTGCCGCCGCCGAAAAGTGATGAGGGCGACGACACGTCCTACGGCGGTGGTACGTCCTCGACGATAAACAGCCGTCGTTGCCTCCTCGACGGCCAGCGTCGAGTACGCCACATTACCACCACCATCATCACCATAGGACGAGATCCGCCAGGAGCCAATCCAACTTGCTTATCAGCGACGAGTATCCGTCCGGCGAGGAAAACGGCGTCGTATGAAGACGAATTTTTTGACAGTCGTTTGTACAACGTCCTGTAGATGCGGCGAGCTTAACTGAATTGCCACGCGCGCGTTCATTATTTTTTTCTCCTTTTTTTATTCGATGCGTCTCACTGTAGTGGTTAAGATGCTGTATAGTTCGTAAGCCAGGATTCAGCTTTGTCTAATGCCACGCAACTGACTGACGAGCGAAAACCGTTCTGCTGATTGTTCTCGACCTATAGTTGCTTCGAAGCTGAGCTTTTTAAATTTAGAAATAAGTAAGGCGTGTATCGGTAAACTTTCCATGTGACAAATTCTTTATTCCTACTTGTGCATTTTGATCGCGCGAGATTTATTGTAAGTGAGTTCTAAAGAAGAGCTTGTAGAAGGACAGTTTTCTTAAGCCATTAACGACTAAAAGGCCTGATATTTTGTTGATTTGCGGCGCGATTTTTTCCGCAGTCATAGGCCTTAGAAAAATTTTTCAAACACGTGTTTCGACGTGATATTTAATGCTCTTTCAAAATCTGGACTCAAAATTATAATTGTGTCTCAGGGAATTTTGACAGAATTTTTGAACCACTCTTTCCAACAAAATAGCGGCCAAATCGAGAAAAAATCCTAAAAAACATAGCTGATTTTTTTTCTTAGAAACTATTCAGTTTCTAAAAAAATGTTATGGAACAGAAATGTCTTAAAATTGATCATAAAATATCCTCAAATTTCTTCAGAATTTTTGGAGAAAATTTTTGAGTTTATGGAAAATTTGGAAAATGCAATATTATTGTGGGAGTCTATAGATCAAAAATACCAAGGAATAGAGAAATTGGAATACTGTGGACTACACATATTCACATATACATTGGAAAATATAATTTTCTAGAATCGTCTCTAAAAATTCTGAAAAAACTGAGTTCTATGATTGATTCTAAAACATTTCTTGAGTTTAGAGAAAACGTTTATAGAACAGAAATGTTTTAGAATTAATCATAAAACTCCCTCAAATTTTTTAGAGTCTTTGGAGATGATTTTGGAAAATTTTATTTTCCAAGTTTTTCAAAAACTTAAAAATTATCTCCAAAAATTCTGAAAAAATATAAGGGTATTCTATGACCAATTTTAAAACATTTTTGTTCCATAAACTTTTTTCATAAACTCAATAGTTTCCAAGAAAGAGAACAGTTATGTTTTTTACGATTTTTTCTCGATTTGGCCGCTATTTTGTTGGAAGGAGTTATTCAAAAATTCCACCAAAATTCTCTGAGATACTTTGATAGTCGTTATCACTCCTGATGATAATTCCTTCATGGTAACATTTATACAAAATTTTTACATAAAAATGATTTTTTGTAAAAATTTTTACTTTCTTTCGCGTCAAAAATCAACAAAAAAATCAGGCCTTTTAGTCGTTTATGGGTTAAGGCTCAAATTCAAATCAGGAAATTCAAAATCAGCGCAATTGATGCAGCGCGTTTTTTGCGCAAAGCGAAATCATTCTTAAGAAGATTGTCCTTTAGAAGAGAGTTCTTTTGACTTAGAAATAAGATTGATCTAGGTTTCTAGAGCAAGGAATATAACAAGAGATCATTCACAATAAGAGAGTAGCTTTTCAGAGTTTGTAGACGTTTTAAGTTCGCTCTATCCAAGTGATGTACACGAGTATACATGTGTCAAGCCTGACAAGGAAGAAATTAGTTCGCGGCATCTGAGAAGATTAACAACAATTTTATATTCTTTAATTTTTTATGGGACTTCTTTACTAACCATTCTAAATTTAATTTGAATGCTTTTTAAACGCTATGAATTCGTTTTGGTCTAAATTTGTAACCAATATGTTGGATATAATGTATAGGCTTTTTTTTTAAGAAAGTTAGTTCCAAATAATGAGTTTATACTTTTTTCTTTCGAGGAGTGAATTGCATGTTGTATGATGATTTTGAAAAAAAGAAATTAATATTAAAAAAAGTCGTCATGTGATAAAGATATGACGACGTTACACCGCTTAAAAAGCTTTATCGATCCTTTAACAGCCCGATTGGAATTTAACGGAAGTTATAGTTCGCATAATATATATTATGTAAACATAATTATAGTTCGTATAATTTACAAATTTGGGCCATCAAAAAAAGATCAGAAAATTCCTGCCGATAAAAGTTTTATCGTGCCCGATACAATTAGAGAATAAAACCCTTGGATAAACGAAAATTATGAACAATTCTTTTTATATATAACATACCATTACCTTTTCTTACATTTCAACTTTACAAATGTAGAATTTCCTAAAATTATATAATAGTGTCTAAGTCGCAGTATACCTGATAAAGATGACGTAGCGCCTGATTCATGGAACGACTCCTTTGCACCAGATAATACATGTGTACCTGACCAAGTAAACGTACCATCTGATTTATGGAAGGATTGTTTTGCACCGGATTATAACTACATTTTTTATGTGAAAATTGTTTAGATATTTGATGCATAATATGTCAAAATAATTTTAGGAATTTTGCCCATTACCTTTGACAACCTACAAGAAAATTACTAATCGTACCCATCTTACTGTGGACAATGAAAGACTTTCCTCGGATTTCATGAGGTTGAAGCGTGGGAAGTAATCGTGTTATTCTGGGAAAAATATAATTTACTGCAAGCTTGAGGAAAATAATTGCCTTCCTCGTCCTCCGTGCTTTGGGTTTATTTATTTATTTTTTTGTAGTTAGGTAAAATCTATGAAATAAATAGATAAGCTGGCTTAGACAATTTATAAATAAAACACGAAATGAAAATGGTCTTTGTCTTCAGTATCAAGTGAGTATTTAACGCTCACCCATTTAATCAGGATTTATAGCACATACAGGGAAATAGCCTTTATCCATACATGGGAAATGCAAAGAAAAACAAAAGTTTTTATCTACTTCTCAAGCATACAAAATGGCATCTTTCATACATAAGCTATAAAATCATTAAATATGTGAACTTATAATTGTTGCTGTTCAACTCGTGAGCTAGTACTTTTAGTAGTGTTTAGTATTTAGAAAAAAATTTTCCGTAAAACAGGTTTTGTGAGAATATGATACGGAAAATTTACTATCACATTCCGTCATAATAATTGATTTTATTACATAGTTCGTCTGTACTTACGTATAACAGGTTCTTATTTATTTGGCACGGATAAAAATTACTTACCTAGAAAAAAAAAGGAATTAGATATATTGAAAAATTTCTATACTCTTATAATTTCTAATTTTGTTTTAAAAATTAAACTCTAAATCTTAAGAAAACTTAATAAGGGTAAATTTCTTTAGTTTCATCAATCGCTTGAATTTTCTCTGGGTCGATGAGGACTTAATCCATTAATTTTATAAAATTGATATTTTATGTTAACTGATACATTCACCCTTAGTCCAGTAGAATTAGCATTTTGCGTTGCTAAATTGTTATCTGTAATATTATTGGCTTTTTTGACGCAAAAGGACTTCTACAATTATAATGTCAAAAAAGTAACCAAAAAGGATGTCGGGTTTTCGAGAAAATTGCAATTAAGTGGTAAAATTGCATATTTTTTTTAATTTTTGAATTTCTATAAAAAACCAGTGATGTGATTAATCAAATCCGATTATGATTCAGAATCACATATCTTTCAACATATGATAGGACATATCCTAGTATCGGTTGTACGATCGTATTATACGCGCATGTGTTTAACCATATTTTTAATCATATTATTATTTATGTTTCATGCGGAGCATAATTTATTGCATTATATGATGAATCATATGATTATGCATGTTCTTATGTATCACTTGTCAAAATAAAAAAATTGAATTTCCTATTTGAAAAAAATATACTTAAATAGTAAAAAAAATTCTAAAATACAAAGTATTCTTGAGATTTTTCTTAATTTTTTAAGTGGTCTTAAATTTCGAACCACATTCTGGGATTTGTTCTGATACTTTTGTATTGAAAAAAGGTATCCATGAATTTTTGGGTAGTTCTAGTCCGGAGCAAACTTTTACTTTTGTTACTATTAAGGTTTAAATTGAAAATACTTTTGAGAAGACATGTATATATAATACTCAATGCATTTTTTCTGGAATCTAGAAAAAATTTTCTTGAAAAAGTATTCTATGCATTTTCGACGAAAAACGCTTCCCGTAGGAGCTATGCATTTTTAAAAATTTGCAAAAAATGAAAAAAATGCTTACAATGCTAACTTTGACTATCTATAGCTGGAAAATTAATGTCAGATAAAATCTTAAAAAATTCAGGAAGGTGTATTTCATTAAGTAGAACATATTTTGAGAGTTATAGCAATATCTATTTTTTTAAATTTGATTTCACAGAGAATCATTCTGTGTTGGTACTTGATTCGTGCTAAAATATACATTTTCCACCAAATTAAGCCAATAATAAAGAGATTCTATATACTTAAAGTATTAGTGCTGACACGTGCACATTACGCTAGATAAATCGATGCAATTCATCTCCAATAGGGAAAGAGGGTACAATATATATCAAAGCATTTTTGTAATTTAAACATCAATGAACTTTTATCAAAAACGTAGTAATATTGGAATTAAAATTACAAATCATTTACAAATTACATTTTTACATTTTCTTTTCACTGTCCCTTAAATATTTTCCGAAACATTTTTGTTTGTGGGCCCACAAAGTGTATCGCGAGTATAAACCAGAGCAATAGTCGCAGCGTTTGGTTTCAATCATTGCTTTGTCTCTTGTTTTTCTGGCTGGAGTGGGTATACCAGTCAGTTTTTCCAATTTGGCGAATCCTGTGTTTCGAATGTATGTAATTATCTGATTTTTCTTCGATTTATCCTGCTCTTTCGAATATAATTTTACAACTTTCTTTGATGAATGTATGTTTTTAAGGTGTCTTACGAGATTTTCTGTCTTTTTGCAACAGTAAACACAAAAAAACCTTCCTACTTTTATTGATTTCATGCCTAGAAAAATGAAAAAAAAATTTATTTATAAATATATATGTATATATTCATGAATCATGAACTTAACAAATCTCTGACCGTGCTCATAGTAATACCGAGAAGAGATACAAACCTTCTCCAGGTTTCTCAACTGTTTCATCGCATTCGATTGAATGTTGCAATGATGCACCCTCGTTTGTAGGTATTGGAATTTCTTGTTCCATATAGTTGTTCCCGTTTGTTAAGCCGACTTCTAAGGAAGCAAAAATTTTTATTATTATTACCAATATAATAATTACATCTAGGATAATTTATGTCCTGTATGATAAGATAAATATTTATTAGGCAGCCTTCTACTTTGATTCTTGCCTTGGGTAATATTCAGATACTTCTGTTTTGAAAAAAGCTATTTTTACAAATTTATTTATCTCAATCTGTAGGGTAAAACGTTTGTGGTTTTGAATCAAATGTCCAAATTATATGTAACTTCTAAAAGCTATATGTATCACATTGAAAGTATTTTTTGTAGAAACTAGAGAGAATGTCCTAGCACAAATATTTTATGCATATTCAACGACAAGCGCATCACTCAGGAGCTATGAATTTTTAAAATTTTTAACAAAATGCAATATATTGATTAAAATACCAACTTTATCCATCTGTAGCTCGAAATTAGTGGAGCAAAAAATCTGCTTATATTCAGGAATGTGTATTACACTGCGTAGAAGAAATTTATCATATTTTCTAAGCACAACAACTTTCGACCAGGCGATCTTACCGAGAATCACCCATATATATATATGAATGAGCTTGCAAAACTCTGACCGTGCTCATGGTGATACTGAGAATAGATACAAACCTTCTCCATGTTTCTCAGCTGTTTCATCGCATTCCATTGACTTTGGTAGTAAGTCATGTTCATCTGTAGGCATCAGAATTCTGGTTTTCTGATGCATGTTGACGTCCTTTGAGCCGACCTCTAAGGAATCGAAAATTTGTACATGTATTATTTCTATAATAATTACATCTTGGATAATTTATAACAATTAGTGTACGTAAATTATTTTCTATATTATCTCGGACTTAGATTCTCGTATTAGGACATGTTTAGATACTTTCTTTTTGAGAAAAGCTATTTTTACAAATTTATTTATGTCAATCTGTAGGGTAAAACTTTTGAAATTTTGAATCAAATGTCCAAATAACATATAAAACTACTGAAACCTATATATACCAAATTGAACGTGTTTTTTGTAGAAACTAGCGAAAATGTCCTTGCAAAAATATTTTATGCATTTTCGACGACAAGCATTTCCCTCAGGAGCTATGAATTCTTGAAAATTTGCAAAAAATGGAAATAAGAAGGCTTGATATCCCGAATTTGACCATTCGTAGCTCGAAAATTAATCGAGGAAAAAAGCTGCATAAACTCAGAAAGGTGTATTACACGGCGTAGAAGAAATTTATCATATTTTGGAAGTAAAAACATTTTCGGCTAGGCGATGATACGCAGAATAACCCATATATTTATATATTTATATAAATGAATGAGCTTAGCAAAACTCTGACCGTGCTTATGGTGATACTGAGAATAGATACAAACCTTCTCCAGGTATCTCAGCACTATCATCGCATTCGATTGAATTTGGATCTAAGTCATCATGTTCGTCCGTAGGCATTTGAATTTTGGTTTTCAGATTCTTGTTGACGTCCTTTGAGCCAACTTCTAAGGAATCAAAAATTTGTACATGTATTATTCCTATAATAATTACATCTAGGATAATTTATAACAATTAGTGTACGTTAATTATTTTCTAAATTATCTTGGACTTAGCTTCTCGTATTAGGACATGTTTAGATACTTTTGTTTTGAGAAAAGCTATTTTTACAAATTTATTTATCTCAATCTGTAGGGTAAAACTTCTGAAGTTTTGAATCAAATGTCCAAATTATATGAAACTTCTGAAACCTATATGTATCATATTGAAAGTATTTTTTGTAGAAACTAGAGAGAATGTCCTAGCACAAATATTTTATGCATATTCAACGACAAGCGCATCACTCAGGAGCTATGAATTTTTAAAATTTTTAACAAAATGCAATATATTGATTAAAATACCAACTTTGACCATCTGTAGCTCGAAATTAGTGGAGCAAAAAATCTGCTTATGTTCAGGAATGTGTATTACACTGCGTAGAAGAAATTTATCATATTTTCTAAGCACAACAACTTTCGACCAGGCGATCTTACCGAGAATCACCTATATATATATATATATGAATGAGCTTGCAAAACTCTGACCGTGCTCATGGTGATACTGAGAATAGATACAAACCTTCTCCATGTTTCTCAGCTGTTTCATCGCATTCCACTGACTTTGGTAGTAAGTCATGTTCATCCGTAGGCATCAGAATTTTGGTTTTCTGATGCATGTTGACGTCCTTTGAGCCAACTTCTAAGGAATCAAAATATAAAAAAATGATAAAAAATGCTGATGAATATGGAAAATACATGAAGGAAAATGAAAAAATCGGCTATTCGGATTTTTATTATTTTTTTTTTAAACGGTCATAACTTTTGAACAGAACATCGAATCTTGTCAAATTTTTTTGAAATTAAAGTATTTTTTCATACTTTATTGTAGCGTTATTTGAAATTTTATTGGTGCCTCGGAAACATTTGTAATTTTTATTTTCCAGTATTTTCACGAATTAAGTTTTTGCATAAAGAATTTAAAATGGCTCAGAAATATGGTTACTCGTAACTTTTCTCATGTTCATCTGCACTTTTGACTATCTTTTGGCCTACAGAAAGAAGTCTGATCGGCTTGGAACCTCTAGCTTTAAAACAAAATTTTCGATTCCTTGATCAAAGAAAAGTGCATTAATTTTTTTAAATTCGACATATACACACATACATGAGCCAACTTCTAAGGAATCAAAATTTTTTATAATTATTACCAATATAATAATTGCATCTGGGATAATTTATAACATGTATGATACGTTAAATATTCATTAAGTAGTTTTAAACTTTGATTCTTGTATTGGGATATGTTTAGATATTTTTGTTTTGAACAAAGCTATTTTTATAAATTTCTTTATCTCAATCTGTAGGAGAAAACTATCATAATATTCATTCAAATGTCTAAATTGTATTAAAACTTCTGAAACTTTTATACATATCATTAAAAGTATTTTTCGTAGAAACTCGAGAAAATGTCTTTGCAAAAATATTTTTTGCATTCTCGACGACAAGCATTTTTCTCAGGAGCTGAGTTTTTGAAAATTCGCAAAAAATGAAATTAATTGTTTAAAATACCAACTTTGACCATCTGTAACTCAAAAACTAGTGGAGGAAAAAATGTGAATAAATTCAGGAAGGTTCATTACACTGAATAGAAGATATTTATCAGATTTTGGAGGTAGACAAATTTCCGGCCATGCGATCTGACAAAGAATCACCCAAATATGTATATACACATACATGAATAGACTTAGCAAAATTCTGACCGTACTTGGGGTTATACTGAAAAATGCACAAACCTCCAGAATTCCTTTACCTTTTACTTTCTTCACAGGAGAATATTTTTCCAATATTACAGATACATCGCGACAGTTCGTCATCGTTTTCGAATCCTTTGGATTATCTAGGGTACAGAGTTTCCGATTTTTGCGTAACTGACGGTGT
This sequence comes from Philotrypesis tridentata, assembly GCA_018906965.1. Lineage (NCBI taxonomy): Eukaryota > Metazoa > Arthropoda > Insecta > Hymenoptera > Pteromalidae > Philotrypesis > Philotrypesis tridentata. The sequence continues at coordinate 7,361 of JACCIB010001472.1, read as the reverse complement.
GATATACGAACATCATTATTCATGTCATTCTGTGTATCTAGAAAAATAAATACCATTAAAATCTAGAATAAATCAATGTATGTTTGCTAATTTAGATCATACTTATAGATTTTCTCTTTGATGTGGCTACGGTTGTGACGTTAGCACCTAAAACAGTTGCATAAAAAAAATTTAATTTTATATGAATAAAGGCCCGGTAGAAAGTGACTTTTTTAAACTACTAAGTAGAGTCTGGCTTTCAACGATTTGATCTTGGACATTGATTTCCTGTAGCTAAGAATTTATGAACCACTGTTTATTTGTTTCGATGAGTTTTTTTTAGAAAAATGATTTAATTTAGCTAAAAATCAAAACAAGTTGTTACATTTCAACACGCACTTTACAGGGTGGCCTGAGAACATGGTTTCTAGGGGTCTGTCGACAGGAGAGCGCCAGTTCCAGACACCGTATGGAAAGTTGTGTTTATTCATTTGTTTATTTCTGTGTCCTTGTCTGTTTAAATCCTGAGAATATACTTTAATTTTGACTAAAACCTGTATATCATTCCCTTGTATCATCTCCAATCCGACAAATTGGGGGCTCGAACCGGAATATTGATTGATAACGACGGCTCGAAGAAAAGAGTTACACTGACGCGATGACAACACTGAGGAAACGACACCACGACAACGTAGGGACGTAACGTCATGACACAAACTACGGGACTACGCCATCATAGGAGATTAAAGAGACGCTATGCGAAAATCCGTGCCTGCTATAAACTCACCGAAGTCGTAAAAATCCTAGAAAAACGCCTGAACTCAGGTAGGCGAGGAGCAGCTAGTGAAGCCGGTGAACCGACAACGACCGAGCTTGAGCTAATTACTCCGGGGGTACGGACACATGTTCAGCCGACAAGAGCTGCAAAGCTCAATGTCTCACGTTTGAAGTAGTGATCTCAAAAGTAGCCTCCAAAACCGCGCGAACGTTTGACTAAGGGTTATAATTTCAGATGAAAAAAAGTGCTTAAAAATAAAAAGTGAATATACGATAATTGCTGAAAAATTAAGAAAAGTTGCTACAACAAAAATTTGTTTTCTACTTAAATTATAATTATCAATATTCCGCAAAGTATAAAAATATACAATTTATCAAAATTGCGTATTATTCATATTTTATCTTATAGCGTTTTTACTTGTTCAAAACAATTTTGTTTTTTAATAGAAAATTTAGTTAGTTGAGTTTAGTTTTAGTTAAGTTTTTTATCAGACAGCTCTTTTGTCTGCTTCTGCAGTCTAGTGCAAGTTTGATGTTGTGAATTTTAATCTGCAGTGAAAACTTCTGAGATTCAGAAGTGTTCAAATTTATGTAAGTATTTTGGACTATAAACAGCATGATATTTTTGAAGAACTTGTTCTTTGTGAGTGTATTCTTTATTTTTAGGTATATGGGCTCTGAATATCAAGTGAACAATAAGGTACCTGTGTATTAGATGCAAGGCTATATATTCTGAAAGTTTACTGTATTTATTAACAATCCTGGTAAGTAGTGGGTAAGCGATGACAAAATTTATAATATGTGGAATATACTGATTGTGAATATGTATCAAAAACTTACATTTCAATTTTAGCTTTTCATACTGGTAAATCAACGTGTGCAATACCTGGGTCTTAATATAACCCTTAATATATGGATATTTTATGCCAAAACATAAAAAAATAAGTTTCCTGCATAAACTTTAAATGCATTTTTCTCAAATATTGAATTTTTAAGAGTTTAGGTCTGTTGCAAAAATGAAAAATAGCTTATTACAATAAATATTTAAATAGACGTAAACTACAAGAAAAATGGCACTATTTTTTTGCCTTTATTTACAGCCTTCACACGGCTCGAACGATTGCAACCAATCATTTTCACATATTAAATGCCTCACACCAAAACATTTATAAATTAAAAGTGGTGAATTTCTAACACTCATTGAAATATTTCTTTTTCAATTTAAAAAATACTTACTCGTTTTTGCAAATGCTCCCAGCTTCTTACTCTCGCATACTCGGCATTCACAATTAGTATTCTCTTCACCAAAATAGTTAGAATCATAATAGGTGAATAATTCGTCACCTTCTTTAATATCTTTAAGGGTTTTGATAACAATACGACAATATCCCGCCAGTTCATATTTACAGTTTGGGTCACAACTGTGATTTAGTAAAGCTGCTGGACCAACGAATAGCTGATCGCACTGCTTATACCAACTAAACACTGAGTAATCACACTTCCGTTCCTGGAACATTGTTAATTCTTCACAATTCATTTTTAAAGTTACTCCATGCAATTCAAGGTACTTATTTTTGTATAAGTCTTTTAAAGCAATCACTTTCACACCACAATTGTCATCCGCAGAATACCTATTACATTTCGATACTGTGACGAATGAATTTTTCATACACTTTAAGTACATTTCAAGAATCGTCTCTAACATATCTACTTTACGAATTTCTAGCTGACCAAAAATTTTTTCATCGTGACATATTTTCATCATTCTTCTAAGCATATCTTGTGTATTATTTGTAATCATTAAATTTTTTGAAATAAATTCTAAATTTTTTTTAAACTTTTCTGTCAATTTTAATGTTCTCAAATTATATTTTTTTGTTTCGAATCCCACGATGGGATCCAAGGTAAGGATTTTGGACAAATCATCCAAACTTGCCAATTTTAAACAATTCATGCTGCGTACTGGAAGCTTTGCACGCTCACTCTCGGACAAAAAGCACTTGTTCAAACATAACCTTATAACTTACACCGCTTGAATGTGCACTTTTAACCTAAAATTACATGCAACTCAAGGAGAGTAGTTAGGAAAGAGAAAGAGAGCAGCTCGAGCGTCAAGCCCGCCACGATCCCCCCTGAGCGTCAGTCACGCTGAGAGCCTGAGCGCCGCAGACACTGGTAGATCCACACAGAGAGACACAATAATCACCTAGCCATCACTAACCAAGCGTTTGTCTACTACGCCATCACCGAGACGTTCACCCTCTCACCCTTCACTGGTGAACCCGTCGAGCCGCCTAGCGGACACACACAGCAAATAGGCCGCACGCGCCAGCCGACGCGCTCGAGAACAAAGGACGCTACACAAACACAGAGGTAAGACGCCGCTCTGCTCGACTAACTTTAAGGTCTAACTCTTCCTCTGTATGCTGGGTACCATGAGTAAACTTCTTATAGTTCCTGAACTACTATGGATCGTGCTTCTCTGAATTTTTCAAATAAGTAATGTACCTATCATCCGGCGCAAAATAATACATGTTTATATCAGGTCGGAAGTTCAGATTATCAGGTGTACATCTGTTATCTGGCAAAATAGAGTCGTTTCATAAATCAGACGGTATGTCCACCTTATCATCTATACTGTAATTTACTCTGAAAATCTGGACAATTGGTTTAAACCATACTGTAATAGTACAGATAATGTAACCGGTGCTCGTACCATGTATGATTAATATACCTCGGCCTCATCAATACGATACATTACTTATCGTACAGGTCCATTAACCTTAGTATTCGTATAATCAAGTGTAATATAGAATTTCTTTAGGTCAAGTAAGTTTAAGGTCTAACTCGTCCTCTTTATGCTGGGTACCATGAATAAATTTCTTAAAGTTCGTGAACTACTATGGATCGTGCATCTCTGAAATTTTCAAATAAGCAATGTACCTTTTATCCGGTGCCAAACAATACATCTTTATATCTGGTTGTAAGTTCACTTTAACAGCTGTACATCTCTTTTCTGGTGCAAAGCAATCGTTCCATAAATCAGTCGTTACGTCAATTCTACTAATTATACTATGACTTGCGGTCCAAATCCCGAAAATTTCATTCCAAAATATTGTACCAATATGGGTAATATAAATTGCGCTCATCCAATGTAAGAAGTACGATTACCTTCCCAATGCAGCGTATTATTTATTGTACATGTCCATTAAACTTTGTATTCGTATAATGAAGTATAATATAGAATTTTTTGAGGTTGAGTAAGGATATGGTCTAACTCGTCCACTGTATGCTGGGCACTATGAGTAAATTTCTTGTAGTTCATATAGTTTTTTATGCATAATGCATCCCAGAATATGTCACATAAGAATTGTCAGATAAGGTGGTACGTTCACATTATCAGGTGTACATCTGTTATATGGTGAAATAGAGTCGTTTCATAAATCAGGCGGTATATCAAATTTATCATCTATACAGTAATTTACGCTGAAAATCCCGAATATTTGTTTCAAAAATATTGTAATAGTACAGGTAATGTAACTGGTGCTCGTCCAATGTATGATGAATATAACTCTTCCACACCAATACAATTCATTATTTATCCTATGGGTCCATTCGTACAAGATTCCAGTTTTCGTATAAGATGTGTAATATAGATTTTTTGAGGTCAATTAATGATGTAGCATCGCTCGTCCACTTAATGCTGGGAATCATCAGTAAATTTCTTCTAATTCGTAGCATAGTGCTACTATGCATCGTGCATCTGAGAATTTTACCAGAAGATCTGTAAAAACTCTGTATTTTTCTTCAAATTTCTAACAATGTTTCGAGGGATGCGCGGCCATAAATCTCGTTCAAGGGTTCTTTCCCCGGAGAGAAAGTTTCCCCTTTCCACCCTTTGCATAGGCTGGAAAACTGAGCGGTGACCATCTTCATTTTGTCCACCTACCAATGCATGCAGAGCAGGAGCACGAGCGCTGATTCACCGCTCACCCCCTCTCGCTTAGCGGCTGCATTTTCTAATTATTTTTCACGAACTTCAAAATAAAGTTGACTATATTTTGATTTCTTTTACAATAATATTTAGCATAATCGCGCGAAACTCGAGGCATGAGTCTCGTTACTAAGGGACATTTTCAATTTTATTTTCCGTAACACTTTCTCGTAAAATCATTGCGATTTATTAATAGTTAGTTTAAGTACAAACATTTATTAATAATCTACAAATATTATTCCTCCCCCGAGCTGGATAACTCCCTTATTTCCTGACCACAAACCCCTTATTCCTAACTTTAACTATTAGCAGTAAGCATCATCGGCTCGTGCAGCAAAGCACAGCCAGACCAAAGCGTATTTTCTAAGAAACAGTATTATAGTTCGTACAATCATTGCACAGGGTAGTAAATTATTGACTTTTATTTTCACAGGTTTTGCAGAAACAATGTTGAGTATATTTCAAATGAGAACTATAAAATTTCTCGAATATAGATAATATATAGAAATCAGTATGAAAAAGTGGAGTGTATGTTGCGTTCATCCACTAATCGACAACGTCAAATTTTATTAAGTAGCTCTATTGATACGAATCATCCCTTGGTGAAAGAAGTTGGCGATCATTTGATTGGGTTTTTACCCATCCATCTCGTTGCTGTAGTGGGTGATGTAGATTTGTTGAGCCTAGTTATTGCACATGGTGCACACATACATGAAACCAGCACAAAGGGAACGGCATTACACATTGCAATGCTCTATGACAATTATCATGTTTATCAATGTTTGTTAGATCATGGAGCAGACGTGAATCAATCAGTAAAATTTTTTAATAATGGTAATGCATATCATATCCTAATTTTATCTATCAACCCATTTGATATCGAGGCTTTAGCAGCAAACTTATGGATTCAAATCCTGTTTATGTCAAAATGCAAAATAAACCATCAAGATTCATATGGTAATACTGCATTAAGTTTATCTCCACCATCTTGTTTAGAATCATTGTTAAACTGCGGTGCAGATATTAATATCAAAAATTTAGCTGGGAAGAATCCTCTAACGAAATATGCTGCAGCATTGGAAAAGAACTCAGATTTATACGAACTAAACTTTTATGCTGTCATACTCAAGCACTTTATTAAATTAAAAGTTATTGAATATTACATATCTGAGGAGAATAATCAATTCTATAACAAAATTACAGACATGATAACAAAAATAGAAAAAGACCACGAGAACTATTTTCAAATAAAATATTGTTTTAACCTGCAAGAAATTTTTAAGAAAGAATGTAATTATTTGAAAAATATGTATGTCCCATACACAAAAGTTTCTTTCTATACACTAATGCACAACTCTGTGTACAAATGGACCAGATTTTGCAACAATTCAGCCTTTCATAAAATGTTTGAGATGGAAAATATTATGAACAAATTTCCTAATTATCATTTATTACTACTATCCAGATACCATGAAGCAAAAAGCAGAAATGCATTATTAGAATTAGGTATAATAATATTGAAAATGATCTATACATTTTTACCAGATGGTTGTATTGAAAATATTTTAAACTATTTTGATGATTCTGATTTGAAATATTTGATATCTTTTGAAAAAACTCCTTAAAAAACTATTATTGTATCACACATGATTATTTATAAATTTATACTTATTTTTATAAATAAAGTTTTATTTCAATATAAAAATGTTTGTATTTTTTCTCTCCATTGCTTTCCTCGAATTAGATGAAAGTTTATAACGATACCCTATTATACAGTGGATGAGGGAGATATTTATATTGTACACACTGCATAGACATTCAAATTTATAGAAAATACTATAAATTATTTAATATTTTTATATAATATATATATTTTAAAATCATAAATTTCGTTAAGGGATCAGGCCTCCATTAAATCCTGGAAAAAAATAAAAAATTGTTAGATTTACAAAAAATGTTATTATTAATTTTACAAAATTTTAAAAAATCTTTAGAGAAAAAAATTAAACATATAAGTTAATTGTACACATTAACAAAAACCTAAATGCATAGTTATTTTTAGAATCTTCAATCATTTAATTGCTAATGCAATGGCAGTATTAAAATTCTGACTAATTCAATAACGTAAATTATCGTTCGAATTTTTCATTTTATAATTAACGTTATTAAATGTTACATTATATTAAAAAGTTTTCTTTCAAAGTTAAATTGCAAAACAATCACTTTTAAATATACGCAAATGAAGCGAGTGATATCTTATTGATTATATAATTATTATAACAAAATTATTACATTTATATATATGTTTCAAAATTTGTGTATTTATGAAGAACGGAAATTTTTAATAATAAAAGAAGGATATCAAATAATAACAGAATAATAATTAAATACGAGTGTCGATCGAAGCAGAAACACAGAGGTGATGGCGTAGTTCGACTCATGCGTGCATAGAAACAGTCTTTCCTCCCGCTGTTTCAAAGAGCGCGCTCGTCTTTTGTTAATGCACAAATCTTCGACTTTCGATCGTGGTATTAAGAAAAATCCATTTTTTAAATCGATGGTCGAGTAGACGGCTGTTTCGGAAAGGCTATCCAGGACGTCCTCGATGATG
>JACCIB010001471.1:0-33133 GCA_018906965.1 Philotrypesis tridentata | reverse complement strand
GAAAAATGACTTTGCGGCTACCGCACATTCGTCCGCCGAATGTTGTGGTTTATGCGAACTCACGGAATCGCAAAGAACAAGAATTAACGGAATTCCTTGAGAAAGAATTAGCAGCGATCTCAGGTAAACTCGGAAAAACAAATCTAATCGAAGCCACGATCGACGTGAATAACCACCCGCCCAATCAAACCAAAGGCCGTACCCGATCGCAGCGCACTAGAACCAATCCTTTTCGCAGAAGTTGATAAAATGCTTGCCGAGGATATAATCGAGAGATCAAAGAGCGAATGGTTGTCACCTGTACATATGGTACGAAAAGCATACGGCTCGCGTAGATTCTGCTTAGACTTACGCAAAATAAATTCTATTATTAAAAAGACGCTTATGCGTTGCCTCTGATGACAACTATACTAGATAAGTTGCGCGAAGCTCGTTACATATCGACGATTGATTTAAGTCAAGCATTTCTTTCAAATACCTTTGGCAGAAAAATGTAAGAATATATGGCATTTGCAGTGCCAGGAAAAGGATTGTTTCACTTTAAAACGGCTCCCCTTACGGTATGGCAAATTCTCCGTCAATATTTCAAAGATTAGTTGACTCTTTAATAGGTCCCGAACTACAACCATACGTTTACACATACATAGACGACTTAATTATCGTAACAAAAACATTTAAAGAACATCTCAAATGGTTAAAAATCGTCTTCGATAAATTGAAACACGCGAACTTATGCATTAACAAGGAGAAAAGTAAATTTTGTCTATCTGAGGTCAAGTATCTTGGTTACATAGTAAACAGATATGGACTGCAAATAGACGAAGATAAATCGCGCCAATTAAGAACTATCCGGCCCCGAAAACACACACGACAAGTGCGCAGGTTTATAGGAATGTCGTCGTGGTACCGGCGATTCATCGAACATTTCGCGACGATTATAGAACCAATTTCGCGTCTCCTCAAAGAAAAATATACATGGGAGTGGAAAGAAGCGCAACAAACTGCCTTCGAATTAATTAAAAACCGACTAATGAATGCGCCAATACTTATGAGACCAGACTTCACAAAAATGTTTACTATACAAGTCGACGTGAGCACCGTCGGACTGGGAAGCGTACTGACGCAATTCTTCGATGGCGTTGAGAGAGTAATCGCATACGCGAGCCGCACGATTACAGACGCGGAGAAAAATTATTCAACTACCGAGTTGGAATGCCTGGGGGTTATTTGGGCGATAGAAAAATTCAGAGGCTATGTGGAAGGTACACACTTCCAAATAATCACTGATCACAGCGCCTTACAGTGGCTAAAAACGCTCAAAAAAACCCATCGGCAGACTCGCGCGGTGGTCTATGTACTTAACATCATACGACGTTGATATTATACATCGTAAAGGTGCAATGCATCACGTGCCAGACGCATTGTCGCGCATGTTTGAGGACACGTCGGAAGAGCTTTATTCATTACGCTAGAGTAACGACGATTGGTACGACAAACGAATTCAAGAAGTTCTCCGCGATCCAAAAAAGTACTATAACTGGCATACCGCGAATAATGTATTATATCATAAAACCGAACAAACAATAATCGATTCAGTAAAACAAGATAATTCGATATGGAAACTCGTCATGAGAGCAGCTAATAGAGATCGTATACTATACGACGCGCACGACAACGTTCAAAGCGGCCATCTCGGCATTGAAAAAACACACGCGCGCATCGCGGAACATTACTTTTGGCCCGGTATGTATGGAGATATCGTTAGTTACATTAAACACTGTGACATTTGTCAAAAAAATAAGTCAGAACAATTCGCGCCACCCGGTCTATTAGGCCAACGAATCATTGAACATCCGTGGTGCGTAATCGCGGCCGATATCATGGGTCCGTTTCCGCGAAGCAAGAAAAGCATGCGCTACCTTTTAGTAATACAAGATCTATTCACGCGATGGATAGAAATCCAGCCATTAAGAGACGCCAATGGCAGCGCAATTAAATCAGCAATTCACAACTTAGTCACGACACGTTGGGGTACTACGCGCGTATTCATCTCCGATAATGGCACAGAATTTGCAAATAAAACACTGATCAGCTATCTAAAAGATTCAAACATCACACATTCCACAACACCTCCTTACCACCCGCAAGCGAATCCCGTCGAAAGAGTTAATCGCGTATTAAAATCCATGATATGCGCATTCATAGAACAAGACCATCGCGAATGGGACACACACATTTATGACTTCCGCTTTGCTTTCAATACTATTATAACAATTCGCGTCGCGAAGTGACGTATAAATTAGGAGATGCCGTCGTCATGCGCAATAGAATTCTATCTGATGCATCGAAAAATTTTGCAGCTAAACTTGCAAAATCATACAAGGGCCCCTATACAGTTTCAAAAATAATCTCACCACTCGTATACGAACTCGTCTCTATTGATAATAAAAATGTTGCGAAAGTGCATGTATGTGATCTCAAACCATATAACTCTAAAATTCCAATTCCATCCTAGGTGTTCCTGAAGTCACGGGCTACCTATTATTTTCATTATCCCTTTGAAAATAATAGATTATCACCTTATAGAAACATTTTCAAAAGGCATTGGCTACCTATATTTTCAAGTAAGAAAAAAAAAATATATTTCGTTACATGGCAGTACACAATTTTATGAGGTTAGTTATTTAAAACATATATTTTCCTTTAAAGGCGCGAGATTACCTTCTCTTATACGTCTATGATGGAGCGCGAAAATCAGGCTATGCCTATAGAGGATGAGGAGCGCATGCTCTTGGATACCGGGTCGGACGATTCCGAAATCGAGGTCCTCTCTATGCCTCTGTCCCCATCCGGGCCCAACGAGCAATGCAAAGAGCCTGTGTCAGGCTCTCCGTTAGGGGAGGGGGAGTCTCCGGAGGACTTTGTTATAATTCCGCCGGAGAACATCCATCAATGCCCGACGCCCCCACGTGCGCAATCGCCGCAGCTGGACGACCTAAAAGAGGGCGATCTAGACGTCGAAATGGAGGACGCCAACGAAGACATAGAAACAATATCCATAGACAGCGATGAGGAGATCGACAACAGCCCTCAGGAGAAGAAAGAGATAGAAGCGATAAGGAAACTTGTCAGAGAGCAATCCCCAGACAGCCCTTTGTTACCGCTGTTGGGCCACGAAAAAATATTTACGGAGTTCATGACAGAACATCCCGCCATGATCTCCGTGTTTAAGGAAATCCAACGGAGATGGGAAGAGCAGATCCGCCAACGGCCGTGCGTCCTTCCAGGCCCATCATGCCGACTAGGAAAAATCCAGCGCAGAACACCGCCTCCGATTACGAGCATGAAAATATACGCGCTAATGCCGACAACGGAGACAATGGTCCAAACGGAGCCAAAGCGAAGCGAGTCAATCGCAGTTCAAACGAGGAACGTGATCATCGTAGACGATTCAGCACCAACGTCCGAGGAGACTCGGAGAGCTCCAAGAACAACAGAAGCGTCTACGCAGACGGAGCTCTGGGCCGGCACTCCACCCTCGACGAATGGCGAACAGCTGAGGCGCCAATTTATCTCGCCACACGTGCGGTTCTCGGAGGCTGACTTCGACGATGCGGAAGACGAAGCCCGACCGTCCAGTGCACCAAGAGCAGAGCGACACGAGCGGCGACAAGAACAGCGACTAGCCCCGTACGCTAATCCACCCTATGAAGGATGGATGGAAATTGAGGGCCGATGGGTGCATGTACTTCCAAGACTACCAGGGTGCTTCAATTGCGGTGAACCACACCATTACCGCACCTGTCACCTAGCGCCGAGATGTAGCTACTGCTACAGATGCGGAAGGCGCAATGTCACACTCCGCGACTGTCCGCACTGCGTACGAACATGGCGGGAGGAAGGGCCCTACATTCCTCGTCTACGGGCTAATGTTCCGCGTGACCAGCCGTTACCACCACGGGAAGGGCTCGACCGTCTGGAGCAGTTTACGCCGGAGAATCCGAGCTATCTCTATCCGACACGGAGATAGTGCGGAGGCTAACTAAGGCTACCTACGAAATTTCTTAATTTTACTTTTTTTATATTTTACCTATTTTCATAATTTCACTTAAATTTATATTTTCATTAGTTTACTTAAATTTATATTTTATTAAATTCATACTCTTCTTATAAATTCATCTATTTTATTTAAATTCATTACTTAAATTTTCTTGTAGTTAAGCTAAGAGCACTGAGTCAAGCTCAAAAATGTGCCATGTACTTTAATTTGGTATTAAGTAATTCATTTTGCGGTTCCCTTTTACAATTATTAAGTAAAGTAAAAGTTTAATTTTACTCGGTTACCTTAAGCGATGAAAGTGCCTGACAAGTCGTTAGCGACTTAAATTTATAACGGCTAACCAAGCCATCCAAAGATATTCTCTTAGTTTAATAAAGAATTTTATACCATTTATACAAGAGTAGGTTCCCTTTTATTAGTTTAAGTTCCTCGCAGAACAAGCATCCTTTTCCGACTTATTCTGCTCCCGGGGCCCCATCCTGCCCCGTCCTAGGTTAAATAGCCTTAAGTTAGTTATAAGTTAGTAATTAATTCCCATAAAACCCCCCCTAATCCCAATTTAGAGTTTAGAGTGAATGTGAGAGTGACTAGAGACAGCCGAGAAGCTGCATGCGCAAGCCGCGAGACGTTCCTACGCCCGTGAGGTTGGACGAGGTTTTCGGAACGATCCGCTGGCCCGTTCCTTCTCCCAGGAGGGGGGGAGTTGTAACGTGGCAAATTGTTGTCACGTTACTTCGGGCCGAGCCGCCGGGGCAGAGCGTCTCAAGGCCGTGCGAATGTGATTGGAGTGCATGAGTTAATGGCGTTGGTTCCTTTTTTTGAGTAACTACGCGACGGGCGGAGAGGCAGCAGCGAAAGGATAAAAATACGGAGGGCATCTCCGAACACTCATTCAACGACGAGAGGAGGAATGAGAGGAGGACGACGTCAAACTCCGGTGCGTCAATAGCAGGTCGGATTCACTCAGGGCATCCAATATGGTCATCGTCGAAGAGTGGACGTAGACGATGCACCGGCGGGGCTCCCTACGTGAGCGTCTATGGCAGCAGGACCAGTGTGATGGGCGCTCTCCCATGGATGTTGGATGTAAAAAGGCGTCTTCGGCGCCCCCTGTAACAGGCGTACTCCCGAATCAAGGGCCCAGACAGAAGGATACACCGAGAGTTACATCGTACTTCGTAATTCGCGTTGCGCGCGAATTATCTGCGTGAATTCCGGCTCCCTATTGTACACAAGCGTTTGAATTTCGCGGCTACCTGCTCCAGCGTTGAGACATGTCGAATAGTCGGTTGCGCATGCGTGACGATCGGCGACGCGAGGCGAGCGAGCCTGTTGCGGCGCGAGAGCGCGGGCCGTCGGCCCAAGCAATCCGACCAATAGGAACGCGCGCTGTGCGGCGGCACGGGAGAGCCAGAGCGCGAGGCGAGCGACGAGCGCGCGAGCCGGGACTCTCCTGCCCCGGTCGCTCCTGCTCGGACAACTCTGCCGTTTGCTCCTGGGACTCCCGATTTAGTGATACCTGTGAATACTATTTTGTGACTAGTGGGATCCATTGGGCTTGGACCGTGGACCTGGACGTGGACAAGGATAAGGATCAGGGTCAGTAGATCGTTTCTTTAATTAGACTAAGTCTTCCTCACGGGCAAGCGCGCAGTTCCGTCGCGAAGTCCTTTGTTCGCTGAGCACGCGACTTGGCGCGCACGGCGACAATTCCGAGATCTATATCGCGAGGCTTCCTTACACGCGGCTCCCTGCTCGAGTAGATGAACAACAGCATCCGCGGCTCCCTACGTAATTAGATCTACGCGCGAGGCTAACTCGGCTATCTTGGCGTCTCGTCTTAATTAAGCCTTTAGTTTGTAAAAGTGTAATTCCGCGAGTGAGTGCTACCTTGGGCTCCCTGTTACGAGCGGCGTGAGCTACCTCGACGATAGGGCATCCAGGGCTACTTGTTTAGTGTGTCGTTTAATTTGGAATAAGTGAAGTGTTTGAGTGCGCAATTCGTCGGCGAGTACGTGGACTCGTCCGACGCGTGGATAGGATAAGGCGCGAGAGGTGTCGTAAGCCGTCGGACGCGGACAGGCTCTCGGCCAAACGTAGGCTACACGGGAGCGATCTAGCTAGAGGGGCGAAATCGCAACCATAGGATTAAGTTCAAATGTTCGGTCTCGCGAGACCAAGTGTACATGTAAGATTTTGTCTTCGGGCAAAGCGAGAGTGTAGCGTCGAGAGGACTAGGGTGAGTGAGTGCCTTGAGACGCGCGAGGGTCGTGCTATTGCGAAGGCTTCCTATTCCTAGTGCAATCAGCAGTCAATTTGTTTGCAATAATTTTGTAATTCTTACTACCTTACTACGCGAATACTTGTCGTTCAACCGGCTTCCTCGGCTCACTCAGTACCTTGTAATAAGCATAATCGTACAGTTAAATAAACAGTAGCTCCTTTGAAATAGCCGCGTTTTGCATCACCCCGAACCCCTCTCTCCCATTGGGCTGAGCTAGCCACTCCAACACCTTGCCACATTCCGCCCTGTTCCCGCTACGAGTCTCGACAAAAGGAGTCGAAAGACTCTGACGTTGGAGGTCAACGTCTGGCGCCTACCGGGAATCACGAGGAGATTCTCCGGGAGCAGGTCCGATACATAGCGTGCCACTCCAACACCTTGCGAGGGATAGAAGCGATAATAAGAGAACATTCCAAATGTTGCAACCACAAAGTCATAGAAGGGTAGCAAAGGGAGGCGGAAACTGAGGAGGACCAAACACCCGAATAAGGGGGGTTAAGTAGACGAGGGGAAAGAGAGAGGAGGGGAATAATAAAAAAGGGCAAGCAGAAAGTTCAAAGAAGGAGGGGGGCTCCCGAATAGGGGGAGGGAGGGGGGGAAACGCTGAAAAACACAAAGGAGGGAAGGGAAGGAAGAGAAAAACAGAGAAAGAAGAGTTGAGGGCTCAGAGAAAGTTCCTCGACAAAGGGACGTGTGGGAGAATAGTGATGAGTGGGAAAAATAACGTAAAGAAGAGAGGGTAGGGGAGAAGGAACAGGGAGAGGGAAGAAAATGTTGTTTGCACATACATATTATAATCGAATATACCGAAAGACTAAGGCAAGGCACTGGGAAGCTAACATCGGGTTAGTAGGCAGGAGAAGTCACGAGGAGATTCTCCGGGAGCAGGTCCGATACATAGCGTTGGAAATACCAAAACCAAACTTTATAACTGGCGCCCTTTGCGTGAGTTGATAGGATAAAATCGCGTTCGTCTCTCACGTCTCAAGCCGTTTGCATGATAGTGTGTATGCTTCGCGAAATACTTAGTGCGGAAATTCAGGTTACAAGCGTTAATTTATAGTTAATAAGTGGTTTACTTATCAAGTTAATCAGGTAAGAGGACGGTGGACTTTCTGGGGACAGGTACTTTCAAGTGAAGGTGCTAATAGCTGAGGTACGGTGGAGTATATGGGTAGATGTTGGCGGATGGGAAGGTCATAAAGGTAAAGATTTGAAGTTTGAAGGTCTTGAGTGGAGTTGATATATAACGGTTATGTGTAAAGGATGGAGGAAAAAATTAGAGGCGAGGAGTCAAGGGTTTAGATGATCGATGGTAGATAAGAGATGAATGATGAAGATGATAGGTAGTTAGTAGATTTCATGGTTAGGGATCATCGTGGACAGGTGGTTGGTTAGCGTCATGGGTCATGGTGGTAGATGAAGTTTGTGCCAGGTGTGAAGCTGAAATATGGAGCTCATTATTGGAGTCATGAATGAAGCATGTAGGTGATAGGTGTAGATGTGCGGTCAATAGTAAAATTTTTGATTAGAGGTAGTTGGTGAAGGTGGTATTCATGATTTGTGGCGATAAGTGATAGCTGAAGAATATAGGTAGAGGTAATAGAGAAAGGGTAGAGCTGATAGTTGAGCTATTTTGATAATAACATTTTTCAATATCATTTATATACCATATATGTTACTGCAGAAGACAAATTTTAAGAATTATTGTTTTTCTAACGATCAATAAAATATGCATGTATTTAAAAAATGTGATTTGAAATTTTAAAAGTTTAAAATCAATTCTTGAAGTTGTTGCTGAAAATTATATCTGAACATTACCAAATACATAGTTAAAAACTGAATCAGTGGGTGTTGGCGAGCGGAGCGAGCAGGGAGGTACCCCCTAGTATATATATATATGTATATATATATATATATATATCCTTAGTCTTTGAAACATTAAGCTTAAGGCTGTTACGAATAGCCCAACCTGAAATCCTTTCGGCGACAGCTGACATCATGGCAGAACATATGTCAAGCTTCTCAAGGTGGCATTGGCTATAGATTTGCAGATCATCAGCATCATCATAGACCAGATGCCTGACAGCAGGCTCTAAGCAATAGCTGATGTCATTGATGTACAGGGTGAACAACAACGCCCCAAGAGAGAGAGAGAGAGAGAGAGAGAGAGAGAGAGAGAGAGAGAACTAAGGTAGTTATTAATTATGGAAACTGTAAACTGACAATCTCTTAAATCCCGTATACTCGAAAACCCACTATTCAATAATTTGTAAACTCTAAATCTACAAACTTTGAAACCCAAAAAATTCTTGAACCAACAAACCCAACCCAACCCTTCAATCAACAAACTTTTCAACCTCTAAATCTGGATATAACTTTATGATGTAAATAAAATTAAATTTTCAGAAAAGTTAAGTGAAAGGAAATTTATTAGTTACCTGATTAGCAAAGATCTTATAATTGTAAAATTGCCTTGCCACACTTGAACCCTAATCTTACCATTTCCAAAGCATTTCCTGGAAAAGAAAAAGTTATTCTTCAAGTTCCTTGTCCAAGTTCCATCTAGTCTTCTTTTTACTTTTATTGATTGAATTAATTTTACTTGTTCACAGCTATAATCCTTCGACTAAATCTTCGATAACATTGGGTACTACCTCACTTAGTTGATCATCATGCAACGTAAGTCTATTATTAAAGTTAATATTAAAACCCATGTATCATTAAAGCCGTAAATCCTTAAACTCCTAAACCCTTAAACTTTTGAATTAATAATCCTTTCATCCCACATTAATATAAAAACACAAACTTGTAGATACTTAAATCCATAAACCCTCCAATAACTTTAAACTCAACAAACATCAAATTCTAAGCCCTTGATTTTTACGCTCTTAAGGGGACCGAACACGTTTAAAATCTGAAAAATAAAATTATAAAAAATTAGTATCAAATTAAATAATATGTTAGAGATACTATTCATACTTGTAGTATGTCCACTTACCTTCAATTCAAGCCATTAAAATCCAATGTTGGTCCTACCTATCCATATAAAATAATTTACGAAATACGTATGTATTTTTAAGAGCGTATGCGTATATGTGAGTGATATATATAAAGATTGTAAGTATATTTACCAGTCTTTGTCCGCGATCGAGGTGCCGAGAGCGTGTATTGTATGTGTGCAATTGCGTAAATGTATAATTGTGAGTGAGTGTTAGGAAGCCGAGCGAGATATTTGTGAAAGCGAAATTGCGCTTAGATCGCGAGGAATTCGTGTAATACGCCGAAGCGGCGAGCGACTTCGACGTCGAGTATAGCGCGCGTATATCTGTAGCGTGCGCATCGCAGCGGCGGCGCGGAGAGCCGAGTGCGCTCGAACTCGTGCGGGAGAAAGAGAGCGCGCGAGGAGACGCCGAGCCGGGCTGTGCTAGGAATACGACCGCGTGACGAGTGCGTGTGTCTGTGTGAGTGTGAGTGAGCGAAGCCGAGGGCGAGCTAGTGCGAGCGCGTGAGAGATAGAGAAAAGCGCGTTGATATTGTGTATTTTGCGTGTAATAAATAAAGAACGAGTTAAGAGTATTTCTACGTGTCCATTTATTCGCGAGATACTTCTACGCATCACACCGCGATCCGACGTGTGAATAGATTCTAGCGGAATTCCCTTTGACATCTCTTGTTCTATAAATAGTAGTAACGCAGTTCGGATACTACAAACTAGACTTCTTCAAAGTCCAGGTATTAGGTACTGCAGTCATACGGGAACCCCTGCCCAAATCTGTAAACCCAAGAAACCACCACGCTGGCAGTACGGCCCTGGCTCCGTGCCCTCTCTACCGGTCAACGCAAAGAGATCCGCGCGCGCCAATCAATCACTCTCCGCGGTATGGGGGACGAATCCTCGATCTCTCGCGTGTCTAGTGGGGAGAGTTTGTATGTTCGCGTTCGGGAGTTTCCTTATTAGTCGGGGCGTCAGGGAGTTCAAATGTGAAATATCATTAAGTTTCTCCCAGGTTTATTTTTATGACTGAAATATGTTATTGGCAACCTCCTGAAAATGATGGTAGATTTTCGACTTCGGGTCAGGTCGGGAACATTGTTATTATTGCAAAATAAATTTTTAAAATGCGCTTTTCTTAGTTTTTTGTGAATAACTCTTTTCTAACTCATTTTACGTGAAAAAGTACATGAATGAACGTTGTTCAGGATTACATTTGGCATAAAGTACATGTATTGCCGACTTCAAAATGAAGTTTTTTCATCGTTAAATTGTTAAATAAAAAATTTTTTTTTTTAAATTTCACATTGCCTCAGATTTTGCAAAAAACAATTTTTTTCATTGGATAAGCACTAAAAGATGAGTTTTGGTATGAACAATGTAAAAATCGCTGTCCGATCTCGATATCTCAAAATGGCGTCTTATTGCACATTATTTATGCTAAAATTTCAAATTCATTTCCAAATTGCCCGTACAACGATAGCTTGATCCAACCGCCTTTAATCGATAGCTTATGGTTTACTTAATAAGCGCTAAAAAGAACTTTTTAAAAAATTAATATTTAACAACTTTTTTTAACAACAAATAGTTTTTATTTTCATCAATTTTTAAGTTAGAGAAACGGGGTAAAGTGCATCTTAAAGTACGTAAAAAACCATAAATTTTCATGTAAATTTTATTAAGATCCGACCAATAGGAAC
Organism: Philotrypesis tridentata; assembly: GCA_018906965.1. Lineage (NCBI taxonomy): Eukaryota > Metazoa > Arthropoda > Insecta > Hymenoptera > Pteromalidae > Philotrypesis > Philotrypesis tridentata. Next base: position 22,094 of record JACCIB010001471.1, on the reverse strand, counting down.
CGAGATACGAATTTTTTTTCAATCGACGATTACGCCGTAGCTACTTGACATTTTTAGTTGAAATTTGGTACAGAGCTTGCTGAAATAATACTCTAAATGATGCCATTTTACTCGATAGTCGATTGAAAAAAAATTCGTATCTCGGTTCCTATTGGTCGGATCTTAACAAAACTTACATGAAAATTTATGGTTTTTTACGTACTTTAAGATGCACTTTACTCCGTTTCTCTAACTTAAAAATTGACGAAAATAAAAACTATTTGTTGTTAAAAAAAGTTGTTAAATATTAATTTTTTAAAAAGTTCTTTTTAGCGCTTATTAAGTACGCCATAAGCTATCGATTAAAGGCGGTTGGATTAAGCTATCGTTGTATGGGCAATTTGGAAATGAATTTGAAATTTTAGCATAAATAATTTTGCAATAAGACGCCATTTTGAGATATCGAGATCGGACAACGATTTTTACATTGTTCACACTAAAACTCATCTTTGAGTGCTTATCCAATGAAAAAAATCGTTTTTTGCAAAATCTGAGGCAATATGAAATGTAAAAAAAAAATTTTTTTTATTTAACAATTTAACGATGAAAAAACTTAATTTGGAAGTCGGCAATACATGTACCTCATGCCAAATGTAATCCTGAATAACGTTCATTCACGTACTTTTTCACGTAAAATGAGATAGAAAAGAGTTATTCACAAAAAACTAAAAAAAGCGCATTTTAAAAATTTATTTTGCAATAATAACAATGTTCCCGACCTGACCCGAAGTCGAAAATCTACCATCATTTTCAGGAGGTTGCCAATAACATATTTCAGTCATAAAAATAAACCTGCGAGAAACTTAATGCAAAAATCCTAAGTTGCCCCGACTATATCTGTGTGACCTGAGCGCGGCTCACCCCCACTAATTGACTTTTCTGCCGACGCGAATTTTACTTACTCTGTCCCGAATTTCGTCTAATGCGCCGATTTTCCCTCTCCGTAGACCGGCGCGCAGTTTCTATTGTAAACATCGTACTGCGTTACTGAGTCGTCTCGCGAGGGAACCGAGCCGCCGCCGCATTTTCGGCTATAAGAAGGGCTGCCGGAGCCAAGTAAAGTCACTTCTTTTCTTTCACCTCTTAAGGTAAACTCCCTTGAAATAAGTCAATCCCTCCTTTTAGAATAGTCGATGACTATGAATAATAGTGTACGACTTGGGAGAATTCCTCCCTTCCTTTTTTAAATTCCAATGCAGAGTGTTACCTTCACAGGACGCACTCAGGTGGACAGTAACGTCCCCGTTGCATCATTTCGCGGGAAAATTTTTTTTCGAAGAACGGCTTTCGGGAGCATATTCTATGATAAATTTCCTATGAAAACAAATTATAAAAAGAATCGATTTTTTTCAAGTTTTATAGGTGTTCGGTCTCCTTAAATTCTTAAAGTCATAAGCCCTTACACCTATAAACCCCTTCAAATCCTTAAATCTTTAAACTCAATCCATAAACCCAAAAAATACTGAAACCCATGAACCCATAAATACTTCAATTCAACCCAGCCTACCCCTTAAACCTATAAAACCTTAAACTTTTAAATTCTTAAAGGTACTGTAATCTTGTGGAACTGTATTATCTTTATTAAGTTTAATGCAAAACACCATTTCATGACTTATATTCATTTAATTTTAAATTTTCTGATTTCAGAGCTATATCATGATTATCTCAAGGAGGCATTTAAGGAGAGGCCTGAATACATACCATCTCACCTAAATAAGATGAATCGGATTATCAGTCAGAAGCTACAAGATGTCCGTAAAACATACTTTGAAGCATTGAAAAATGCTCGTGAAAATAATCATGATCATTAGAATTGTATATATCATATAATATACCAAAGATATATCATTGTGTAAAACGAAAAACTTTTATCTTATTGGTTTTGTTCATAAGTAAATACTTATTGTTTATAATCGCGCGATTTGACGAGATAAGTGCTATCATATCTCACTTAACCCGTTAAGGCCCAAAACTCCCCTAATGGTACATCGCTCTTTCGACTACCATAACTCGTGCAATTCATCGTACAAAAAATTGAGAGATTAACTACTTTAAAACTTAAGATCTCCCCTTTCCAACGGTATGCCCGAAAATGCGATAAAAAATCCCTTATTATGTGTAAATATGGTTATTTAAAAAAAAATTTGAAGAAACCGTGTTTTTTTATTTAAACCATATTTACACATAATCAGGGATTTTTTATCGCATTTTCGGGCATACCGTTCAAAGGGGGAGATCTTAAGTTTTAAAATAGTGTATCTCTCAATTTTTTGTACGTTGAATTGCACGAGTCATGGTAGCCGAAAGAGCGGTGTACCATTAGGCGCACTTTGGGCCTTAACGGGTTAGTAGTGGGTTAAAGAGTACAAATTAATATTTTTAATATGAAAACATAAAATTTGCTTTTACCGCATTTGGAAAAAGACGATAAAGAATGTGATTCTGATATGAATGGCATGTACAAGAAGACATCATAAAATTATTGCGAAGAAGACAAGTAAAGAATGAAAAGTATTTATATAAATATATTGTTGTTAACAATTCCTACCTGATACCTGATGTTGCAAAGTCGATATGTTGATTTTGATATTTATTCATGGATGTAAGAAAAGAAAAAACATAAATGTGTGATTGGATACTGTCTAAATAGCATATATATACATTCGTATATCATGGCTTTTCACGCAAGCCGTACTCCGTTGCATATTAGGACCCTGTGTACATAAGTATATACCCGGAAAGTATACATATATAGTGTCTGAGAAAGTAGGCACACACAACCGCGCGCGCGCGCGCACACACACATACAAACATACACACACGCACGCACACACACATACACACACGCACACGCGCAAACACACACACACAGAGAAAGCCTTGCACGCTTTATAGCTGCAACTCGTAGTCTTAGTATACTGCATTAAGGGCTTGAAAGTGGGGAGCGGGAAGACCCCTACCTATGCATGCAGTGTATACAGAAGCTAGTCCTCGCTGTAACGTAGCTGCATAGAGAATATCGGTAGTGGAGGACCGCGCGGCCCTCGCTCTCTCTCCAAACTCTGCGACACCTTTCCCTCCTTTACTTTCCAAATTTTTACGCAAACCCCCCATCTCAACTCAAGCGCTAGAACGTCGGTAATGATGTTATTGAACAAGCATTCATCTCTTCGAGCCAAAATTATTTATTATGCCGACGTTTCGAACCCTCGGTGGGTCCCTCTTCGAGGCTAAATTTCAGATAATGTATAAAAATTGAAAATTATAACGTTGGTTTTTAGTGATGTCACTTATAATGTTTGATTATATTCTTTGAAGAATTTTTAATTGGTGAATTTTTAATTAATTTTTATTAATTATTGGTTATTATGTAATTTTCTGAATTCTATAAGTTCTAATGAATTTTTGTAACTTTTTGAAACTTTTTGAAACTTATGTTTTAAAGATCTTGCATACAATCTTTCATGATAAGAACACAAAAAAATGATGTAGTCAAGATCTTATGTAAGATCATACATACAATCTTACATAATAAGAAGCCATTAAAAAAATATATATTAAAGATCTTACGTAAGATCTTACACACAATCTTACATGATAAGAAGCCACTCATAAACATTATGTATTCAAGATCTTACGTAAGATCTTACATACAATCTTACATGATAAGAAGTCATCCAAAAACATTATCTATTCAAGATCTTACGAAAGATCTTACGTACAATCCTACATGATAAGAAGCCATTCAAAAACATTATGTATTCAAGATCTTACGTAAGATCTTACATACAATCTTACATGATAAGAAGTCATTCAAAAAATTATGCATTCAAGATCTTACGTAAGATCTTACATACAATCTTACACGATAAGAAGTCATTCAAAAAAATTATGCATTCAAAATCTTACGTAAGATCTTACATATAATCTTACATGATAAGAAGTTTTTCAAAACAATTATGCATTCAAGATCTTACGTAAGATCTTATGTAATTTCGTGTTTGAAAATCAATGATAAGATCGTAAGCAAGATATTATGTAAGATTTTACATAAGATCTTACACAATATCCTAGATAAGATCTTTGATCAGATATTATGTAAGATCCTGAATAAAATTTTCAATAGGGAGGGCGAGGAGGGTCTCCAGAAGTTGATCATCCGACGAGCACACGAGACCGGGCACTTCGGAGTCAAGAAGACGAGCGAGTTGATCACCCGAGACTATTGGATGAGTAAGATGAGAGAGCCAGCGCAACGACTTACGAGTCGCGGCCAAGGACCAGATTGACAAGGTGCAGCGAGAAAACGCCAAAAATTACAATAACAAGCGCAAGGAGGCCACGAGATACGAGCAAGGGGACTTGGTCTCGATCAAGCGCATGCAGTTGGGACCAAGCCTCAAGCTGAGCATTAAGTACCTCGGCCCCTACTGCGTAACACGCTGCGACCCTCACGACCGCTACCAGGTTAGGAGAGTAGGCGAGACTGAAGGCCCGCAGACGACGACGACAGCAGCCGATTGCATGAAGCCGTGGAGAGGCTTCCGAGACGACCTCGAAGAGGACCTCGAGAGCGACGACGAGGATGACCAAGATCCGCAGAACGCAGTCGAACAAGAAGACGAAGAGTGAATGAGGATGAAAAAGAATGAATGAGTGTACGAATCGAACGAGAGAGTGTAACAATTCAAAATTTTTTTTCCTTTAAACTCACTGTAGAGAGAAAGAGAGAGAGAAAGAGAGAAAGAGAGAGAGAGAGAGAGAGAGAGAGAGAGAGAGAGAATGAATGAACGAATGAATAAAACTGACCACTCGAGGACGAGTGCATGTCAGGACGGCCGAATGTGGGAGTGAGTGCGTATTCAGTATGCGAGTGAGAGAGAGAGAAGAGAGAGCGAGAGAGAGCGAACATGCGACAGCAACGAACACCAACAGCCCCGAGCTGTTGGGCCCGAGACGCTTCCTCCCCCGCCGAGACTCACCGCTCCCCCCCCCCCCCCCCTCGAAGTTTCCCTCGGAACGTCGAGGGAGGAAAGAGGCCCGGCGGTGGAGAAGCGCCAGTTCGAGTGACCGTGTGCGAATGCAGTTCGAGTTATCCCTAGACACCAATTACTTATTGACGATTATCTATGTGTGCACTTAAATACTTAATATACTTTATTTTACCTACTACACGTGTGAATCATTTCCCTTGCATTACCTCAGATCCCACAATACTCAAAATATATTTTTTGTTTTAGTTTTTTCAAGATGTCGAGTCAAGAATCTACACAGGATTTGGCTAAATACTTGCAGCATTGTTCTTGTGTTCATCGACCGCATTATGAAAGACCTAATCCCAAAGATAAAGATGATGAAGAGAAAAAGGGCGTCCCTACAAATAATACAAATAATACTAATAATACTAATAATACAACTAACTAAAATGATGTAAAGAAATTTTGAAAATGCTTTACTAATACACCAATATTTTTAAAAAATATTTGTATCCCTTACCTTGATTATTATTAATCTTATTTTATTAAAAAAATTCCAAGACTTTTGATTCTAGAATAGTTTATAAGATTAGTTGTTATTTGAAAATATTATTTCGCAAACTCATATATTTTTTTAATAAAATACGTAGTTGAACTTTGATTCTCACTCTAATTCATACATGCAACTGAATGGGATGTCTCCTTACATTTTATTATATTATATGATCATGTTCACATAATTAGATTCATATTTTCATGTTTACATAATTAGATTCATATTTTGGACTATCAAAACAACTGAAAAATATTGTCTTTTTATCAACTTTTTAAAATCAAAATATGGAATTGAATCAGATTAAAGCATTTCTTACTAATTGGACACTTATTTAAGGAGCAAGCGTGGTCATTTAATTTCAAAACAATAGGTATTTAATCCGGAATCCAGAAATTTCAATGAAATTAAGAATGACGAATTAATTTCTACACTCATCCTGAAATGAGTATATATAAAGTATAAAAAATCTTCATTTAGTGCAATATACTCTATGTGTCTTAATATATGTAGCATTAACATTAAACATTGCCTTTATGAATTTATGCTCTTCATCTATTATTGATTTTAGGTTTATCGGATACGTTAAGTGCATATTTAAAAAATTTTTTAGACTCAAAGGGGTCTATTAATGGCTACTAATAGCTAACGCCATATGTAGGTACTTATGTAGGATAAAGGTTTATATTAGTTCAAAGGATAGAGTTCAAGATAATATTATTTCAGTAGTATTTATACATATTGTATTAATAAGGTTTTTCAGATCATGAATGGATATTTTACAACTTTTTCAAAACAAACTTTTATTGAACCAGCATAATATAATTAAACATTTGAACATTAAGTATTACAATATTATTATAATTCGTTAACCTTACAAAGGAACTTTTAATAGAAAACTGTGGCCTGTTATTTTTTTCCATCCACTTAATGCTAGTTTGCATCGTTTCTAATCTCAGTCAAACTCATAAAATTTATAAATTAATAAAACTAAATAAAAATATTCATTTTATAGAAAAATACATTTTCTATGATCCTATAACTCAAACTCATAAATTAGATTCATTAATAAAAATAAAAAATGTAATATAATTTTTATAGAAAATATAAATTTTCTTTATGTCAGGGAGTCAGGGAGTTCAATAGTGGGATATCGTGCACTTTCTTCAAAAGATTTTTTGACAGTCAAAATTTGTTTGTGGTAACCTACTGAAGGAAACCCTAAATTCTCGACTTCGGACCTGATCGGGAACATTGTTATTATTGCAAAATAAACTTCAAAAAAGCACTTTTTTAGCTTTCCGCGAATAACGTTTTTGTAACGCATTTTATGCAAAAAAAGGTTGAGAGGAAAGTTGTTTAGAATTGAATTTCCAATCAGACACATGTATTCCCGAATGCAAAATTAACATTTTTCATCGCTAAATTGTTAAACAAAAAAAAACTTTTTCCAAATTTTCACATTGCCACAGTTTTTTCAAAAAAAGATCTTCTTCGTCGGATAAGCTCTCAATGATGACTTTTAGTACAAACAATCTAAAAGTCGTTGCCCGATCCGTATATCTCAAAATGGCGTCCTATTGCAAAATTATTTAGATACAAATTGATTTTCTCGGCAACCAAAGGTCCTACGGTAATGCTTTTTTTTATTTTATGTATTTTTTCCTCAACTTTCACGTCGTGTCAATGAAATTTACATGAGTGCAATGCAAATACCCGAAAATTACGTTTTTTAGATGTAAATTTAATTTCTCGGCAACCAAAGGTCCTATGTCAATGCTTTTTTTTTTAATTTTATGTGTTATTGCTTCAATTTTCACGTCATGTTAATTAAATTTTTATAAGTGACATACAAACACAAGAAAATTTCATGTTTTCTGTTATATGCAGTACTACATAATGTATTCATATTTTGTATATATAAGTGTGTATATTAATTTTAAAAGCTCAGTACAAGGATAGTGTTTGCTTACGATTTCTGCATTAAACCAAATTAAGGAATTAATGTCGATAAAATGTTTTTCAACTATAAGTTATCGATTTTCATAGGATAACATACTTATTTCTATATATATTTACGCATGTGTAACGTTTTTAAAATCGTATGTGTATACGAGCGCGCGGCACACACACATACACACATATACGCGCGTATTCATGGCGTCAAGTGGAGAAAATGGTTTAAAAAGTAAACCAAAGGTCCTACTGCGGTGATGCTTTTTTTTAATTTAAAGTTTTTTTCTCAACTTTCACGTCAATAAATTAAATATTTTTCACGTAGAATCTTACAAAAAAATCATATTCGCTGTTGAAACAGATAAAAAGTTATTTTATACATGTACAAACATTTATATACATAAGTATAATCTCATGTAAATCGATTAAATTCAATGCAGCTCCAGAAAGTTGTATACAATTATATTTTATGGACATTAATTCTTTAATTCGGTTTAATGCTGAAATCGTAAGCAAACACTATCCTTGTATTGAGCTTTTAAATTAATATACACACACATATATACAAAATATGAATACATTATGTAGTATTGCATATAACAGAAAATATGAAATTTTCTTGTGTTTGTATGGCACTTATGAAAATTTAATTAATATGACATGAAAGTTGAGGCAAAAACACATAAAATTAAAAAAAAAGCATTAACGTAGGACCTTTGGTTTACTTTTTAAACCATTTTCTCCACTTGACGCTATGAATAAGCGCGTACATGTGTGTATGTGTGTGTGCCTCGCGCTCGTATACACATACGATTTTAAAAGCGTTACACATGCGTAAATATATATAGAAATAAGTATGTTATCCTATGAAAATCGATTAAAATCAATGCTAGTTTAAAAAGTTTTACATAACGGGAAGCGATAATTTATAGTTGAAAAACATTTTATCGACATTAATTCCTTAATTTGGTTTAATGCAGAAATCGTAAGCAAACACTATCCTTGTACTGAGCTTTTAAAATTAATATACACACTTATATATACGAAATATGAATACATTATGTAGTACTGCATATAACAGAAAACATGAAATTTTCTTGTGTTTGTATGGCACTTATAAAAATTTAATTAACATGACGTGAAAATTGAGGCAGTAACACATAAAATTAAAAAAAAAAGCATTGACGTAGGACCTTTGGTTGCCGAGAAATTCAATTTACATCTAAAAAACGTAATTTTCGGGTATTTGCATTGCACTCATGTAAATTTCATTATCACGACGTGAAAGTTGAGGAAAAAATACATAAAATAAAAAAAAGCATTACCGTAGGACCTTTGGTTGCCGAGAAAATCAATTTGTATCTAAGGTTCACGAAAGCCGCAGCGGTGGACCCCCCACCACCGCGCCGCCCGGCTGGAGCAGTCGCGCATCCGTTCATCGGTCCTTATACAAGAATTAAGTCCATTACAACTATCAAGAAAAATGCTATCATCTAGAGCATCATTTGAACAAGCATTGTGTGAAAATTCATTAAAAAATATTAAATAGTTTCGGTGTAATCGTCGGTTGAAAAAAATTTCGTATCTCGGCTCCTATTGGTCGGATCTTGACGAATTTTTTACGAAAATTCATGGTTTTTTAAGTACTTTAAAATGCATTTTACTGCGTATCTCTAACTTAAAAATTGGCGAAAATAAAAACTATTTATTGCTAAAAATGATGTTAAATATTAATTTTAAGAAAATTCCTGTTTAGCATTTATTAAGTACGTCAAAAGTTATCGATTAAGCGCAGTTGGATCCGTTTATCGTTCCATGGGCAAATTTGAAATGAATTTGAAATTTTCGGGTAAATAATTTTGCAATAGGACGCCATTTTGAGATATACGGATCGGGCAACGACTTTTAGATTGTTTGTACTAAAAGTCATCATTGAGAGCTTATCCGACGAAGAAGATCTTTTTTTGAAAAAACTGTGGCAATGTGAAAATTTGGAAAAAGTTTTTTTTTTGTTTAACAATTTAGCGATGAAAAAAGTTAATTTTGCATTCGAGAATACATGTGTCTGATTGGAAATTCAATTCTAAACAACTTTCCTCTCAACATTTTTTTGCATAAAATGCGTTACAAAAAAGTTATTCGCGGAAAGCTAAAAAAGTGCTTTTTTGAAGTTTATTTTGCAATAATAACAGTGTTCCCGATCAGGTCCGAAGCCGAGAATTTAGGGTTACTTTCAGTAGGTTACCACAAACAAATTTTGACTGTCAAAAAATCTTTTGAAGAAAGTGCACGACAAAATGCCAGGGCTCCCGGACTATGTCACAGATTAGATATTACGGTGCATTATATCAAATATGCAGACAGTACATTGGCGTGTTAGCATAAAAAAAAAAATTATTTAATGAGTATCGAAAAAACTAAAACTTGTACTTTATTTTAACTTATTTAAGTAGATAGGCTATGGGCATACCAACTCACAGGCATCCCAACTCACCCCCTCTCCTAGAATATTGAGTTGGGCGCGAGCTCACCCCCACCTCGTAGATACTGAGCTGGGAGCGAACTCACTCCCTCCACTAGGATAAAGAGTTGGTAGGGATTGAGCTAGAATCCGTGTGGAAGGGGTAAACATTGGTTATGCCTCTCATGAGTTGGTAAGCCCATAGCTTTTTCTACTTTTTCTTCATTTTTTTTTTTTTTTTAATTTTTTTCTTACCAATCTGACGACATAACATCTTACCAATCCGATGACATCTTATCAATTTGATGATAAAATATTTTCATGAGTTTTACATTGTGTAATGCACAAACAGTCTTGTAAATTGGATTATGGTTTGTGCATATAGTTACACACTTGATGGATGATCTTGTTGGATAACCATATTGTTGAATGTTATAAACAGGAAATTTAAAACGTTGCAACCACTTCTGCCTTATATCATCCATAACGAAAATTTTGCTGGCATTTTGCAATGATTCACGAAGCAGATTAGCAATTTGACAGTAATCAAGCCCATTCGTGTCCCAGGCTATTCCATGATAATTGTGTTTGAGCCACATATTTTCTGCTTGCAATTGATTAGAAAGTCTATGCAATGAAAATGGCTTTTTAAATAGATGAACTATAGGATCTCCACTGTGATTAAGAGGAATAATTGCTATTTCCTTTAGAATATAATCACCTCCCATTTGCTTAAAGCCAACCATGTCTACTGCATACTCCATCTTATAATGTTTTTCATTTACTTAATTTTTTTAAACAAGTTTTTTTACCTCTCCACTTACAGGATTATACTGAGTAATGCGATCGTGTAAGATTAGACAGTATGCTGATGTAGATGGTGGGAAAGGCTTTAAAGCCTCAATTTCTAGACGCACGTCAACAGGAGCATTTTTTAGAGTTTCATTTTGACGTGAACAGTCAATAACTATGAGTGGCATCTGAGTTATATATGATTCTTTATCCAACAGTTGTTGTGGATCTCTTCCGTAGTAGCTTCTTTGAAAATCCACATACATATCATAGAGAATTGCATACTGATTTTTAAATATGTCGACGTTCAGATTACCGTATGGATAAGATTTCGAATTTAAGAAAAGTTGTACATTACTAATTTCACAGTGATCGAATCTGCTGTAATTTACATTTTTCATATCTTTTCTCCTAGTTTGTAATCCAACAATTACAAAACGAGGTTTTTCCAATTGATTCGAAGTTTTTACAGTCCAGATGTGTTTATTGGCTGCTGGAAGTGATGGGTATTCAAATAACTCCCAAGACCGATAAGACATGGAGATTGGATTATCTTTACCAATAAAATTCAATAACTGTATTTTTTGTTTGTCAGAAGCGACGACGTGTGGCATTATCCACTCTATCTTCAATATTTTTATTTCAAAGTTTTCATAAGTAGCAGCAGCACCTGCAGCAGCCGTACTTTCTTGAATTACTGCGTTTATATCACTTCTTGATCTAGTGAGAATGAGTTCATGTTTCATATTAACTACTATCTTTTTATAATCTTCTGCAAAACCCAAAACCATGTTCAAAGGAATGCTACCTTCAAAATATCCTGCTTGATTTTTCATTGTCGATGTTGCTTCATCCATACCTTCCCATCCTGCATTTTTTAAAGCATGAGCTTGCCTTGGAGTAAATGAAGGCCATCCTTTCATAATACTGGTTAAGCCAACATTTTTACATTTATCAATCTCCATCGCATTCATTTCATATCGGATTTCATCAAACAGATGACAAATTCCATTGTTAGCAAAATCAGTCTTAGCTAGTGCAGTTCCGTCAGGTTTTCGCAGTGTTCCATAGACACGAATATAACTGCGAGACGGTAAGAGACATAGATCTTGTTGCTGAATAGTAATACGAATTTCATCACTATTATTAAAACTCAACGATGAGTATGGTTGGTGAGAATGTAATTCGTATTGAGCTATAGACTCATCGAATACGACACCTGATTGAATTTGAAGAATTTCGTCCATTTTTCTGGAAGCAGCAGAGAATTATGCAACTGATTTTTTTCCACGAACTTTTAGTCCTATGCTTTTGAGTAACTGAATGCTCTGCCTTGTTAACGGTTTGACTTTCTTTTGTCGACTGATTGACGTCTGACATTGTGGTTGACTTATATACACATTAGAATTGTAAACAATCCCCATTATATAGCTTTGATGTGAAGTCTAATAGTAATTTCCTCGCCTCGAAAATTCACCAAGTTTCCGTCTTGATCAACGATTCGAATTTGAAGATTATCTATGCACTTCACACTAAGTGGAAGATAAATGACATGAGACGGAACTTCTACGATTTTGAATCCTGGAGGAACTCTGGGGAAGAATTCGTGGATTGTGTGTACCTTTTTGTTATTGATATATGCACCAGCAGTAATGTTACACTCAACTCTGAGGGCATTTATTTTTAATATTTTCACAGGTAAGTCAGAATTATGAATAGTTTTTTCTTTGAGAATACGTGGAGTGAAGCCAAGAAGACGTCCTATTGAATCGTAAGGTGTGAGATCCAATGGATGACTACAACTAATTTCACTTTTGAGAGTACTGTTGTTAGCTTTCAAAGAAAAATCAATTTTTTTCAATTTTAATGCTTCTTGTACAAATTTGTTGATAGCTTCAATTTCATAGCTTCCAGTAGGAATAGTTATTGTAACTCCGTTTTTTATATGAAGTTTATTATTTGATTGATCAACATTGGGAATGGAGTTGAATGTTAAAAGTTCAACTAAACCCAAAACAAACTTCTTATTCTGTGGTAGTTCAATCGAAGGAAAATATTGCGCTTCTAAAACTGAAGATTTTCCAGAAAGACTTAAAGTAAAACTTTCTTCCATGACTGATTGCAAGTGAATGATTAAATTTTTAGTTTCAATATGCTTTTATAGGCTTTCAGTCAGAAATCGAAGACAGAGATGACCACAAATGAATGAGTCGAAATTCTGATATCTTTTATAATTGTATTTTATTTCTTTCACATTGAGATAGTTCATGAGATCACTAGGAGGTTTAAGATCACCAAAACTATCAAAGTAAATGACGTTAGAAGCTTGTTTTCGATAACATACCCAGTGAGTGCCTTTGTTTTGAAAATCATCTAAATTAACAATAGCAGATTCATTTCGCCAAGGACCATCGCGAGGTAGATTATTTCTCATAAAGACACCTCTAAAATTTGGAATTTTCAATACTTTTGCATACTTTATGAGATCATAGTTAGTTAGTGGACGATTTGGTAAAATTAAATCGACGTTTTTTTTTTTTATTAATAACTCGTCCACTACCAACATGAGGTTTCATAAATAACCCCATTCCATTTTTATAAGGCTTAAGATGGAGACCTTTGCCTAGAGCAATAGCTTCCATAGATCTATTATGCCTCTTTTTTTCTTCATACTCTTTCTGAGCAGCCTTAGCATCATTTACTGCTTTAGCTATTCCAGCAGCACCTCCTGCTAAAGCACCGGTCGCACTGAGTCCTGCGAATAGTGGTATAAGAAAAGGCAGAACTCCACCCATTTTTGATGGTAATGGTAGAACACGCGGAAGTAAAACTTTTTTCTTACCACCACCTTTTCGAACAGCTTTACGAGCGCCTTTCAAGGATGATAGAATAACCTTGCGTGAACTGTTACTTGGTTTTAATGATTTTTTAGCTGCAGTCACCAACTTACTGAATTTGACTCCCATTCCAGTTTTTGCTTTCAATTTCATGGCACTTGCAATAGCCAAGGCAGTTGCTTTTTCAGCAAGACTAGCATCTTTGGCACTAACACGTTGCCAAGCTCTACTGGCAAGCTTCATATCAGCTTCTTTACGATTTTTATTTTTATCTGAGTAATCAATGTCGTGTTGTTTACAAGCTTGATCAAGCGGATTTATTCCAGGATCACCTCTTTTCAATCGCTTGTTTAACTTAGTTCCAGGGCCACAATACTGATATCCGGGAAGATGCAGCTCGATAGGCAAGTTATTGATCACTTTATCAAGCAATCCGTATCCTTTCGTCCGCTTCTGAGATTTGTGAATGATCATCTCTCTCTTCGAGTGCTGATCCACAACTGATGGTTAAAATATATAAAATGAATATTTATACCTTTTAAAGCTTAATGTCTAAGTTGACTTTGTCCCGTTAACATGGATTTTACTAATCAAAAAGTGAAACTGCCTATTGCTAACTTTGATTTCGGAGTTCAGAAGAGAAAGAAACGACATGGAGAATTACTACCAGATAGTATACGAGCAGTATTCTGCGGTCCATCGAATTGTGGAAAAACAAATAGTTTATTAGCTCTAATTACTCATCCGAATGGTCTGAGATTTGAAAATGTTTATGTTTATTCTAAATCTTTAAATCAACCAAAGTATCAATTTCTCAAAGAAGTTTTAGGTCCAATTAAAGGTATATCGTATATACCGTTTAGTGAACATGAATCTGTAGTATCTCCAGATGAAACATTACCGAATTCAATTATGATTTTTGATGATGTAGCTTGTGAGAAGCAAGATAATGTCAGAGCATTTTTCTGTATGGGGAGACATAAAAGCGTAGACAGTTTCTATCTTTGTCAGTCGTATGCTCATATACCAAAGCATCTTATTAGAGACAATATTAACATGCTGGTAATTTATCGTCAAGATGATGTTAATTTAAAACATATATATGAAGATCATGTAAATACTGATTTAACTTTCAATGAATTTCGTAATCTTTGTTCTGAATGTTGGAAAAACGATAAGTATGGTTTCATTGTTATTGATAAAGATAGAGAAATGAATAATGGTAGATACAGAAAAGGATTTGATTGTTTTGCAATAAAAAAGGAGATGTGAATCTCATTCTTTACAGTTCTATTGCAGACAGCAGCTTGTCAGCATGTCTGAGTTTAAGAAAGAAAAGGATATTCTCAACGAGCTCTTACGAGCTCGTAAAGCTATTAAACAGAAATATGCTTTATTGAAACAAGAGAGAGATGATTTTGAAAAAGTAATTGGCGATACATTGAAACCTGTCGTTACTCCACTCGAAAAGCTCATTGATTCGAGAACTGAAAACATTGGACGATTGAATGATGACGATATGAATAGTTCAAGTAAGCACATGAAAAAAGGAAAGATACCTATAGTTCATGATATTGAACGGTTTGATTCTTCTTCATATAATCAAGATGATGATGATGATGATGATGATGATGATGAGTTTGCTTCGTTGGATGGCACAATCTTGAATTCTACATTTAAATCTGTGCGTGATCAAACCCAGTCGACAGACTTTTTATCATTACTAGATAAAAGCCGCAGCAATTTAGATAACGTATATGGAGTTAGAAATGAAAATGGAAGATATATGATTGGTAGTGCAGAAATTGAATTTGACAATAAAACAGTAAGAGTGAATAACAAAAGTTATCCTAAAAGTGAAGGATTAATGGAATTAATCTTCATCAGACAACCAGATGGAAATAAAATAAGTGATGTGGATCGTAAAAATTATCGCGATATTCTGGTAGCATCGAATGCTCATCGTCAAAAATTCGACAAAAGTGGACCTATTCGTACTTCAAGGAGTAGGAAATTTAGAGATGTTATATCACCTATGTTCCGTAGCTCAATGCGCAAACAGAAATCCATCAGCGGAGAAGGTCTCCTACCTAAATATAAAATAGCGAAGAAAAATTCTTCCATAGATCTTATCTATTGGGATGATCCAAATGAGCTTGTCGAGCGACTCCGATTATTAATTGGTGAAAAATCAGCTGGAAATGACAATCATACTAATGAAATCCAATCAATTATAGAGGAGTTACGTGAAGCTGAACATATATATTAATGTTCACATCTTTCTTGAACCATTAGTATCATGAGTCTCGACTTGTTCGGACGTACGCTTGAGCGACCGCAAGAAGTAAGTCGCGGTCCTCAAGGTATTGGTTTCGATCTTACTTTAGATGGCAATTTTGACTTAAAAAATAAAAGATTGTGCAATCTTGCCTCTCCCAGTAATCCGAAGGATGCGATCACCCTTGAGACTTTTCAGAAGTGGAAATCTGTGGTAGATCATACCCTTAGTACGGATACAACTAAGATTAATAAAAATCTTTCCAATCAAAAAGATCTGATTAATCATAATCATACAAAACTATTAGAGGAAAATAAAAAAATTCTCATCGAATTTAATTCAATTAAATTTGATATAGATGCTATTCGTGCAGATATAACTAAGATCAATAAAAATCTTTCCAATCAAAAAGATCTGATTAATCATAATCATACAAAACTGTTAGAGGAAAATAAAAAAATTCTCATCGAATTTAATTCAATTAAATTTGATATAGATGCTATTCGTGCAGATATAACTAAGATTAATAAAAATCTTTCCAATCAAAAAAATCATATTGATCATAATCATTCAATGCTGACAGAGGAAATTAACAAAATCAACAACAAATTTAATACCATCAAATTGGAGATAGAAAAGTCTATAAGCGTTGAATTAGCTCATATCAATAAAGCTGTTAGAACTCATAAACATCTACTAGATTATGCTAATATAAGAATAATAGAAATAAATGAGAAACTTAATCCATTTTTGACAGACAAAGAAGATGAAAAGAAGACTAAAGAAGCTGAAAATAAGAGTAGAGAAGTTGCAACATCGATATGGAATACTCTTCAGAATGCTTTACTACTGAAATTCATACCATAACAAAAGTAGTAGTAGTAGTAGTAAAGATGAATCTAATAACTAAATTGTTAAAAGATTATTATGACAAACCTATAAGAGTAGAGCAGCTGCAACAAGTTTTGGACTAATATTGAGAGAAGTATTGTAGAAAATGGAGCGTCAAAGAGTGGCTGAAGAGTTGCACAAACCAGCTCGTCGTAGATATAAACGAAGAAAATATGATATACGTGGGATAGATGAGACTTGGCAAGCTGATCTTGTAGAAATGATACCCTACTCCAAGGAGAATAAAGGTTTTAACTACTTACTCACTGTCATCGATATATTCTCAAAGTATGCATGGGCTGTTCCAGTCAAGTCAAAAAGTGGTAAAGATGTATCTGAAGCAATGATGGGAATATTGAAGCAAGGACGAACACCAACGAACCTACAAACCGATCAAGGAAAAGAATTTTACAATTCAAACTTTCATCAACTCATGAAAAAGTATAAAATCAATTTGTACTCTTCTCATAGTAATCTGCATGCTAGTATATGCGAACGATTTAATAGAACATTAAAAAATTCAATGTGGATAGAATTTAGCAAACAAGGAAGCTATAAATGGCTGGATATTCTGCCTAAATTACTCAAAACTTATAATTCAAGAAAACATCGGACAATAGCAATTGAACCCAAAAATGTTTCAAAGGCGAATGAAAGACAAATCAAGAAGCGATTTCCAGTTGAAAAGTTACCTGTAAAGAAACCGAAATTCAAAGTTGGAGATAAAGTACGAATAAGTAAAATCAAACATGTTTTTGAAAAAGGTTATACACCGAATTGGTCAACGGAGATTTTTTCAATCACTAAAGTAGTAAAAACCAATCCAACAACTTACCACGTTAAAGACTATTATGATAATCCAGTGTCTGGTGGCTTTTATGAAACTGAAATTCAAAAGACAATGTATCCTGAAATTTATCTTGTGGAAAAAGTTTTAAAAAAAAGTGGTAATCGTATCTATGTCAAATGGTTAGGATTCAGTAACGAGCATAACAGCTGGATAAATAAAAATGATATTAAATAATATTAAGATGGATAAAAATGAAATGAAGGGATAAGAATTATAGGTAAATAAAAAGATTAATTGTTATGATAAATATTGTTATTTATTCATAAGTGAAAATGTATAATAATATTAATAAATACATTAAATAAACAAATTTGTACAGTTTTTTTCTCTCTTTATTATTTAGTAGAAGTACCAAACTGAAAAGAATTCCCCCCTAGATATACAATAAATAAAATATATTTATTAGCAGCATCACTCATATCATTATACAGTTTTTCATCTTTTAATAGCATGGACGATATCTTCTCGGGTAAAAATATCTGAAATTCTTCGTTTACATCGGCAACAACCTTCACACCATATCTCGTTTTTACTTGTTTTAAGGCTGTTACCATATTTTCTTTGTCTTTCTCCATGTCTTTTGCCTTTTTTGTAGGCAAAAATTCACGTTGAGCAACCTTATTCAGTGCAGATAGATCCATTCTGGAAAAAGTCAAATTGAGGTTAGAAATGTTGTCACTGTTATAGAGAGAAAGCATAATATCAAAGAAAAGTTGAAGTAAACTTACTTAGTTGAGTTTTATTTTCTTTGCAGAAGGTAGACTAAATTCGAACTCTTCGATTGCTCGAATGATTTCATCGTCTTGCTGCATCGGCTCATATAGCCCATTCCCCGCCACAATTCCTGCCCCTTCCATCGCCTGTTGTAATAAATCCCCACTCTTTACTTCTGTTGATGGATTCCATTCGTCAGCCATCTCTTCTGGAATATCGTATTCAATGGAGATTGGTTCACATCCCTCTCCAAAAAGCATTATCCCCACTCTTTTTGCAGGATTTTCATTGAATTCTTCATCCCCTCTCTTTTCTTCTACCCCCTCCACTCTCAATGCATGGATTTCATTGGCTATCGTCTCTTTTTCTGTTTTGTCCGCTATCCCCACTTCTCTGTCCTGTCCAATAATATTCATCTTTTCCTCCAATTGGGATGCTGATTGGGCCATTTGTTCCTCTAAAATTCTATAGTGACCCCAAGGCAAAGTATCGGTAGTATGAGGTAATAAATATCTTTTATCATCGTGTGGACTCAGAGCAATTTTGCTTTGTTTTTCAGTATATGCTATGTGCAATTTAGAACGAATATTGCACTGCTCTCGTTTTATAATAACCAAATCCTCAAGACATCTTCGGTAATCTTCAAATGTTATAGTTTTTTTCACAACATTAGATTTAATACCTTTAGCTTTTTTTACTGTCTCTCCTCCTTCAATTAAAATACTATACATTTTACTGCGCAATCCAATGAATTCTGTCATAATCTTACCATTACATTCATCTTTCATGAGGCCTGGAACTTTTTTATTCTTGCGAGGAATACCATACCGATTATTCTCTTCATAATCTGAAGTATCAAATCTATGAATATCTTCTTTCATAATTTGATACATATCAATGTCCTTTACTTCGTATATCAAACTGTCGGTATCTGTATATAGAAGTTTACAATTTTCACCAACTCTTTGTTTCATATAAGAATAGTGAAACTCATAAACTAATGTCTTGGATAAGTCAAGAATACATAAGCCAACGTATATCGGCTTCTTTATTGTAACACTCGTTCTTTTAAATTGAATAGCAACCAAATTTTCATCGAAAATTGCGCAGCTATGGAAATTTGGTTGAGCTATTCGCGCTTCAGCTCCATATCTGCCAGTAAATTTATTCACTAATCGTACATCAACCCGAGATCGCTCTCGTTCGATGCATTTACCATAGACTGCATTAATCAAAAGTTTGTAGAAGAGTTTTTCAAACTCATTCTTCGCATGCTTCCTCTTCTCAGTATTAAATTCTACATATGGTTTGAGCCAGGGTTTCTGCTCAAAACTCAAAAGTCTGTGAACCTTTTTTAATCGAAGTCCATTATCCATCGCTTGTTTTAGAGCTAAATAGTGAATAACATATCTTTCCTTGTTATTCAGTGTAGTTAAAAGCTTCTTTTGTTTTGAACCAGGAGGAGTTTGATGCTCAGCGCAAAAAGGTAAGTCTTGATGATAGTCATGTAATTCCTCAGGATACTCCAAGTCTACTTCAGCAAAGTATCCTATATCAGAATCAAATGGTGTGTTAAAAAAATCTCGATTTTTCTCATAATCAATCCACTCAAATCTTCCAATTGGTAAATACTGCACCATTGCCCATCCATATAAATTATTTATATCAAAATACATGAGTGTCTTCATTTGCTTCTTCTCATCATACGATGTACCCATGTATGGATTATTCGCCTTACCCTGACGATTGCAACATTGACTAATTCCTCCTCGAATACCTGCTTCAATAAACATCAACATGTCAATATCTGTTATAAGCTCTAATTCAACTTTTGTCATTTTTAATGCTGCTGAAAATGTGAGTCCTGGAGTTGTGTAAAAATGAGCAGGACATAAACCATATGCTTCCAGAGAAGTTTTTCGAAAACTTTCAAATACGTCAGCCAACAAAAGAACATCTGTCTTCAAGTATAGATCAGAATACTCTCCCAAAGTTTTTATATTGAACATTGTCCATACCTGAACGGCATGATTGTAGTCTTCTTCAGATATGTGGGAATCAGTTAATTTGTTATAAAACTGTTTCTTTTCCGGCAGCTTTATCGTTGATAACTTATCCAATTCATCTACAAAATCATAAGGAAATATACCTTTTCGTCTAAGAAGATCAATTTTTGCATTAGAAAATCCATCTGATTGAAATTCCTTAACTGCTATTGGTACATTTTCCAAATATGATGCAAGCTTCTCCAATGATGATGGTAAAAAGCGCCAAGAGTCTATAAATCTAAAACTAATATCACAATCGTCTATATACTTTGTGAATGAAATATACTTTTCTTTATTCTGTGGTATCAAAGACACACGTCCTTTTAACAACGTAGAAGTAGCGATTTCTTTCAAAATGAAGTGAGTGTCATAATTTAGGTTATGAAAAATTATAGGGACAAATTTGGAATCCTTATAATTCAAATTGCATGCATTATGAGCAGCACCTCTATACCTGAAATAAAAAAATTCTATTTAAAAAAATTGTTAAATTAATTTACATAATATCTAATAAAAAATGGAAAACTTACCGTCCTGTGAGGTGACAATGATCTCGAACTGCGAGTTGATTTTCTTGAAATGGTTTTTTACATATATAGCAAATAGTTGATCTTTTAAAAGATAATTCTTCTAGATCCGTAAGTCTCATTGGTTTCGGATTCTTATGTAATTGATCTATTTGCTCACTAATTGACTTTAATTCTCGAACAAACCATTCTGCAGGTGTCTCTTCATCCACATTACGTTGTCTATACGCTTTGTATCTTGATAAATTGATGTCATAGCTACATTTGATAAAATAACCTATGCTGTATGCTTCATGGCGTTGAAAAGTGATTTCACTATCAGTATGCTTTAGCAAACACTCAAAATCAGCATAAATCACAAAAGGCACTTTTTCACTTTTATTATAATTTTCAAATTTCAGAATGTTATTGTCTTTGTCCGGCAGATTAATACGACAATTGTTCAAGTTTTTACAATCTTTTTCATGGATTGCTATTCTTTCTTCACTGTAAAAAATTTGCAAACATCTTTCACAATGGTATGATTTTTGATGAGATTTAGATATTTGAGAACATAGAAGTCTTGACATATTTTTTATCCACACATAATGATATGTAGGTACACTTCCTCCATCATCAATATTATTTTTTTCATGCTCGTCTATATAAAAATCTTGAATGATGAGTAGATTCACATGTTGCACCTTTTTTTCACTCGTAATGTGGCAAGGTGATACTTCATATTTTGTTCCATACTTCCTGAGCATATATACATTTATTGAAATATTATTCAATTTTTCAAATTTCGGAATGTCTTTAAGTTTTACAGGGAATTCGATTCCACTAAAATTCAACTTATTCACATGTTGTGCATATTGACTTACTCTATAATAATTCTTTTCGACGGGATACAATGCCGACAGTATAGCATACTTAAAACATTGATTATCCTGATTATGAACATTAATACAAGCATTTTTTTTCGCAATAAATGCTGGTAAAGGAATATATGAATTGCCCTTGACAGGAGAATATTTTTTCATATTTATACATAAACTAATAATACTCTTTAGCGTCCAGCCTGAATCTTTCTCCTGGAATTCTTCGAGATTGGAGAGGAGTGGATCCTTTACATGGTTTTTAAACCATTCTTTCAGATTTGTTGCCAAATAAATTGCATTATTAGTCAGTCA
>JACCIB010001470.1:0-33148 GCA_018906965.1 Philotrypesis tridentata | reverse complement strand
GAACCTCTTGTAACATGGCAAATTTGCCACGTTACAAGGTGTACGCGGCTACGTATAGACATGCGCGGACGCGTATAAATTTGGATTTCACTCGCTGCTATAAGCCCGAAACTCGCGCCTTCGCGCGCTTTTTCCCCTCGACGCGGTGTGAATCGCGGCGGGAAAGATCGAATGGACCGCGAGCGATTTATTATATCGGACGCGTCGACGCGCGCGCGATACGTACGTAAGTGTACGTGTATCGGAACGTATTTCACTCTGATTCTCTTAGTTCGTGAATATATGTCGAATTTCAGGGAAAAAAAATGCACCTAAACATTATATTATATGATCTGTGAGTCATCGTCTTACCAGCCAGCGAATCATGGTTTGTTTTGATTTTATTTTTTCGCTTTGATTTTATGTACGAACGTGACGCAGAACTTAATTAATTAACATTTCTAATTACTTAACATATTAACACTACTACCTTAATTAATTAACATTCTTTACAGCAACTGCCTGCGTGCAATTTCTTCCGCACTCCATCGCTTTCCATTCGCCGTATCCCTCTGTCCCTATCAACCTGCAATAATACTCAATCGTCGACCGTCACTATATAACTTTTCATCTTACAATCTACAAGTACAACCTACAGGTAAGTAAGCGTTTTTTAATTCATGTATAGTAATAGTATACTCGCCAATGCATTTAAGGAATGCAAGGATACATAGCATCATACAAGGTAAACCTCGGGGAGTACTCTTCCTCTTTTTCTGCAGCCTCTGTCTCTCATGTGTAACTGTCGCGTCGGCTAACGCTTGCATGTCTATAATTATACTCGCACATATGAGATCAAGTGAAAATTCAGCGAGGAAGACATTTTTTTTCTTATGTAGTGTGGCATAGAGACCTATATTTACATACTCCGTGGCTGGTTTAGTTCGAAATTGAAAATTCCATTTTAAAACAATGAAATGTACAAAATGTAAACGATTATTCAACTGTTACATAATGTTTGAGCATCATCTATCAACGGCTCACATTAATAATATATTATGCCACATTTGTGGCTGTACTATAAAAAATAAAAGGCACTTTCAACGACATCTTAGAGAACATGCATTAGAAAAATTGTTCAAATGCAATATTTGTGATAGCGCGTTTAAAAGAATATATCATTTAAAAAGACACGCTCTGTGTCATTCACATATAGAACATCATATCTGTAGTTTTTGTGGCAAAGAAATAAATAGATTAGACAATTTGAAACGACATGAACAACTACATCAAAAAGTAAATATGTTTATATCAATATATGTAAATTTATAAACTACAGAATCATCTTAAAATTTGTTTACAGCAAAATGAGTGAAAAAAGACAGAATACTTTTGAATCAGAAACACTCACTAAAAAAAGAAAAATTATTCCATTTACAAGTTCTGAAAATATGAAAAAATTTATCGTAGGAGATAAGTCTGCGTGAGTGAATTAATTTGACTACAAGTTTTTATACAGACTTTTTGTAATATAGATTTTACATCTCTTTAAATTTGTTTTTTAGATGTATTGTAGCATATGTAGATGAGATTACAGCAGAAGAAACATTTGTTAATAGTATGACTCAGAAAGAATTTAAATTGTTTAAGTTTGTAGCTAACAATAATGATGGTTTATCTATCCAATGTAATATTTACGGTGAAAATATTGAGTCTTTTGCTTCTGAAATAAAATTAAATCATGTAAGTGTAATCTTATAAAGTTGGATCTACATTTAATTACATTTTAGTAATATTTACACGATAAAAAGTTTTTGAATACATTTCTAGAAATTTTTATTGGAAAATTTGTTAGTCGGAAAAGCTAAGAAATATACAAAAGGAAATGTTTCGTTTGAATTAACTCTTCAAAATTATAGTTCTATAACAATGCTTGGACCTGTTACAGTTTCAAATAATAATACTACTATCAAAGAATGTCGATTTCAAAATATACCACAGCACAAAGGATTGATAAGTAAAAATTTTAGTTTTGGGGTATAATAAAATGTAATATATACATTATTTAATGTCTTAATATTGTATAGAAATTTCTGGATATTTGCGAAATATGTTTGTGATCAAAAACAGTAGAACAAAATCAGAATATTTCGGATGCATTACTGATGGAACTTATAAATTAGACGTTTTATTAATTCATTCAGAAAAAGTACACATTGAACGTGGAAAAAAATTAAAAATTATTGGAGATTTACAAGAAAATGGTTAAAACATTTTTTCAGTAAATTTATATTTGTTTATAATAATATCATACTAAAATATATTAACTAACAATAATGTACAGGAAAAACTTTTCTTCTGAGAGTAAAACAGTTAAACAATATCACAATTTTAGAAGAACCGTTAATGGATTTAAATACATTAATAAGTGCCTGTGAAATATTTCTAAATTCGGTTTGTAGAAATTAATACTTAGATGTATCATCATGTATATTTTCGAAGTTTTCATTGTAAATAACAATTTACAGAATGACGAAGAAAATAAAAAAATCCAACCGAATGTAGAGTAGAGGTATACTGCAACAGTTACTCCAATTTAGGTAAAAATGCTACAGTTTTAGGGCAATTATTGCTCCAAAACTGGCGGAAATATTTACTTAAGCTTTCTTTGTTTCAGTAAAATAGTAATTTCACTATTCTTTTACTGTTACACTGTAACTATACATAAGTGTTCCTATCTACCCCACCTCCAACCATTTGCTTACATAAATATATTTGCAGATACGCTTATATTCTCGTCGATGCATGGTTATCATGGTGCTACAACTGATAACGCAGTAACTATTCACACTGACTCAAGTATTACCGTAGTAACTCCAATATTTTACTTCAGTATCATATAAAAAGAGGAACAGCAGCAACAGGTCTGATATCAATAATTATCACTTTTTTAATTTTTTAGTATATAAAATATACATAATTTGGTAACAATATTACATTTATTAAAATGAAAAGTAGTTCTCAAGTTAAAATTAAAGGCGATGGAAATTGTTTATTTCGATGTTTTTCTTATTATTTATATAATAATCCAGATTTTCATGTTCAACTAAGACAACAGGTAGTAAAAAACGTTATTAACCAATGGGATGTATATAAATGGTTCGTAATAGGTAACAGTTACTACAAAGACATTGACAATAGTGATCAATATTTTCAATACATGTCTTGCGTTGGCATTTATGGAACTGGAATAGAAATTCGTAGTTTTACAGACCTTTATAACGTTGACGTATCTATTAATGATGTTAATACAAAATCAGTTATCAAATTTGGAAACAAATTCAGTAAATCTAAATTAAATTTATTGTTATCTGGTAATCAAGATTCAGGTCATTATGATGTAATTAGCTGTGTTAATTCTAATAAACAGTCAAATCAAATAAATAACAAACAATCATCACTTAATTCTTCAAATGAATTTAATCTACAAGTTAAAATTAAAGGCGATGGAAATTGTTTATTTCGATGTTTTTCTTATTATTTATATAATAATCCAGATTTTCATGTTCAACTAAGACAACAGGTAATAAAAAACGTTATTAACCAATGGGATGTATATAAATGGTTTGTAATCGGTAACAGTTACTACAAAGACATTGACAATAGTGATCAATATTTTCAATACATGTCTTGCGTTGGCATTTATGGAACTGGAATAGAAATTCGTAGTTTTACAGATCTTTATAACGTTGACGTATCTATTAATGACGTTAATACAAAATCAGTTATCAAATTTGGAAATAAATCCAATAATTCTAAATTAAATTTATTGCTGTCTGGTAAACTAAATTCAGGTCACTATGATATAATTAGCTGCATGAATTCTAAAGATAAGTCAAATCGATCAATCAACAGTCAATTATCAATTAATTCAAATGAATGTGATAAAGAAAAAGAAATTACAAAAATTAAAATTCTAGACGATGAAAATAGTGTATTTCGCTGTTTTTCCTTGTTTTTGAACAATAAGGAAAGATTTTATTATGCCGTAAAGCAAAACTTAGTAAATAACATTGTAACTAATTGGGAAGACTACAAATGTTTTATTGTTAAGAAAAGTTATTACAAATGCGTGACAAATGCTAAAGAATATTTTAGATATATGTCACAAAATAAAGTTTATGGCGGAGAAGCAGAAATTCACAGTTTAGCAAATATGTATAATGTATTTGTATCAGTTAATGATTTAAATTCAAGTAAAATTTCTAAATTTGGAAATAATTTGAATGTTTTCAAGTTAAATTTAGTAAGCAGCATTAGAAATGTTTTCAACCATTACGACATTATATCTTACTATAACACGAATATGAAAATAATAAATAAATACATTGGAAACAAGAAACGTATATTAGAAGATAGCGAAAACAAAATTTTGAGGAAAAAACCAAAAGTTTACAACATAAGTGATGTATCGTTTTTTGGTGAAATGAATTTCGTTTGTGACAACTGTTCAGCTGTTTACTGGAAAGAGGAAAAGAAAAAATCAACATGTTGTCACAAAGGCAAAATTTGTTTATCTCCAATGATATACAATCATAAGTTACAGGATTTGCTTATGACTGATAAATTATATAGATTGTTTATTAGATACTATAATAATGCATTTTGTTTTGTAACTTTCAATGCTAATGTTCAGTTCAAAAAAAATCAAAAAGCTATATACAACCTTAAAATTCAAGGTCAAGTAAGTCACTCAACACCAACCTTTCTCATAAATTCAAAAAGTAAAAACGAATCCTGTGGCCAGTTGTATATCTACGATAATGATATTGCAATTGAAAAACGATTACAAAAAAACAAAAACATCTGTAAAGAACATTTACAGACATTAACTGAAGTATTAAATAAAAATCCATATGCTGAAAAGTACAAGTATTTGAATCAGTTAGCAAATATTAAACAGCTACCAAATTATAGGCTTTACTTTATTCAAAAAAACGATAAACATAGACATAGGTATAATAAACCATTAACAGCTGAATGTGGCGCAATTATCGTCTCTAAATCTGGAATACCTCACGATTATGATTTATGTATTTATCCGAAATGTAAATCGAAAGATCATGAAATTGAAATGACGTATTTGAATAAATTATCACATCATGTTGACCCTGTGGTTTTTCGATTGTTATTTCCAAATGGTGATTTAGGATGGAGTATAGGTTATACAAAAAATCCAAATTCTTCAGAAAAGCTTACAATGTTACAATATTATTCATACAGATTAGCATACAGACCAAATTCAGATTTTAGTCCCCTCTTATATAGTGGAAGATTAACTCAACAGTTTTTTATACATGCATATGTAATGGTTGAAAGTAATAGAATGAATTTTTTTAGAAACAATCAGAAACAGTTAAGGATTGAATGTTATCAAGGTTTAGTTGATCACGTTATGCGTAGTGCATCAAACATATCAAGTAATTTTGATAAAGAGAGAATAGGAAATATTTTTATTTTACCATCGACATACATTGGTAGTCCAAGATATATGCAACAGCATTATCAGGATGCAATGGCTATATGCAGAAGTGTTGATTCGAAAATTGACATATTTATGACAATAACGTGTAATCCAAAATGGAAAGAACTTAAACAAGTTCTTAAAAATTTTCCACCTAATACTACACCCAACGACATTCCAAATATTACAGTCCGTTTATTTTTTGCTAAATTTAATTCTATTTTAAATGATGTTACGAAAAATAAATTATTTGGTGAAGTTATTGCTTGGATTTATACAATTGAATTTCAAAAAAGAGGTTTACCTCATGCGCATGTAGTCATAACATTGCATCCTAAAGATAAATTGCTAACACCTGCAGCTATTGATAAACACATATCAGCAGAAATTCCGAGTGAAGACGATACATTACGTAAATTGGTAATTAAGCACATGTTGCACGGTCCTCACACAGAAAAATCTACTTGCATGGACAAAAATAAAAAATGTAAAAGCAAATTTCCTAAAAACTTTCAGACAACAACTATCTTTCAGAAAAGCGGTTATCCATTATATAAAAGAGATAATAACATTTCAGCAAATCACGTGTATCGTAACAAAAATAGTAATATAAAAATTCCTGTTGACAATTCAATGGTTGTACCGTACAATAAATTTTTACTGAAAAAGTATAAATGTCATATAAATGTAGAGTACTGCTATTCCATTCAAAGTGTAAAATATATTTTCGACTATATTCATAAAGGGGGAGATATGGCTTATTGTAAATTAAAGAAAGTAGATGAAGAAAAAGAGCATTTGATATATGACGAAATTACACAATTTGTTAATGGTAGATACTTGAGTCCTATGGAAGCAGCATGGCGACTACAAGAATATCCTTTATGCGGTAGAAATCGTACAGTTATACCTTTAGCTGTTCATACAGAAAATCAACAAAACATCGTTTTTGAAGAAAACAAAGAAACTGAAGCAATTTCTAAGCATAGAGGTACCACTCTCACAGCATGGTTCAGTTTAAATAAAATTGACAATTTTGCTAGAAATATTAGATATGTTAATATACCCAGATACTATCGATTTGACTTACAAACTAAATCATGGGTAAAACGATTACAAGAAAAAGAAAATTATGCAATAGGAAGATTACGTATAGTGTCACCAAAAGATAGTGAACGATTCTTTTTAAAATTAATACTAAATAGAGTTACAGGTGCAACCAGTTTTTCAGATCTTAAAACTTATGCAAATATAACTTACAATTCTTACAAAGAAGCAGCAATAGCTATGGATTTAATCGAACATGATTCTCAAATTTATAATATATTTGAGGAAGCAATTACTGTCATGTTACCTTCCCAATTACGTAAATTCTTTGCATGGTTTCTTTTATCAGAAAATATACAAGGTAACATCATTTGGGAAAAATTTAAAAAATATTTCATGGAAGATTTTTCAGAAGATCCAGAACAAAACGCACTAAATTCTATAAATAATATTCTATCACTTGAAGAAATGACTTGTAAAGATTTTGGTTTACCTGAACCTGATCCAAATATTATTAACTTATCAAATGATATACATTTATACGTTGTTCAAGAAAGCAAAGTTCATTTTAATTCTATGTATTCTAAACTGAATAATGATCAAAAATTAATATTTGAAAATGTTACAAATAACAGTTACACTATGTTTTTCATTGACGGTCCAGGAGGATCAGGAAAAACATTCCTATACAAGACATTAATTTATTACTTTTTATCATTACAAAAAAAAATTGTATCAATGGCTTGGACAGGAATTGCATCTATCTTACTACCAATGGGTGTAACAAGTCATAGAGCATTCCGTTTACCTTTAGATTTAGATAGTATTGAAATTGCATGTTTAAAATCTGCATCAGATAAGAGAAAATTAAGAGAAGCAGATGTAATTATTTGGGATGAAGCATCAATGATTCCTAAAAAAGCATTAGAGATCGTTGATAAAACACTTAAAGATATATGTAATAATAATAAATCATTTGGAGGTAAATTAATAATATTAGGAGGTGATTTTCGACAAATACTTCCAGTCGTCAAAAACAGTTACGAAAATGCTATTGTTGAAGAAACTATAAAATATTCCTCATTGTGGCCTTCTTTTAAAATTTTTCATTTAACGCAAAATTTACGTTCAGAAAATATAAAATTCTCATCACTTTTATTAGATTTAGGAAATGGTAAAATAAATTCTTTTAAAATTCCAGATAATTGGAAAACAAATGATGTTTGTTCAAAAATCTACAGTGATATAAATAAATACAATTCTATAGATCGAGTTATTTTAGCACCACATAACGACGACGTTAGAAAAATCAACAATAAAATATTAAAATTGTTAAATAGAGAAACAAAATATTATTATAGTATAGATTACGCTACGCACAAAGAAACAGATCAAACCGATGAAAACATTCATTTAAATTATTCTATAGAAATGCTTAATAACATAAAAGAAGGTCTTCCTCCCCATAAGCTTTGCTTAAAAGTTAATGCAATAATTATGTTGATAAGAAATTTAAGTATTCACGAAGGTTTATGCAATGGTACACGTTTAAAAATTACAAAATTATTTAAATACAATATAGAAGCAGAAATTATAACCGGTGAAAAAAAACACAATAGAGTTTTTATTCCTAGGATTACATTGAGTACGCCAAAAACGTCAGCGTTACCATTTATTTTATATCGCAAACAATTTCCAATAGTATTAGCTTTTGCTATTACTATAAACAAATCTCAAGGCCAAAGTTTTGATAGTGTTGGATTATACATTGGAAAACCATTATTTTCACATGGTCAATTATACGTAGCTCTTTCTAGATGTAAAAATCCAACTAATATATATATTCAAAATGAAGCATCAGAAAATTCCGCAGAACTTAATAATATAGTGTGGAAGAAAATTTTTGATAATTAATTTATGTAATATTGTTACAATAATATGTATTATTGTTATATTAATGCGGTAGGCTTAAATTAACAACTGAAAAAAGACGTATTATTGTTTATAAATATGAATTTATAAAGAATATTTATTCAGTAGTTAAATAAAGCGTACCCCTTAATATATTTATTAAATTATTTATTTTAGATACGTCATGGAATGGGATCCAATTCAAAATTTATGGGTAAGAGTAGAAAATGATATTCAAAGAAATCATTTACTACAAGTAAATCACGAAATTAAAAATCATTTAAATGAAGAATTAAATTATCAAGTTTATTTAAATCATATAATGAATGAATACGATGAAGAGGTACTTCAAAATTTTCATTCTAAGATTAAATTTTATGAAATTTCAAATAATACTATAATAACTAAATTTACCAGTTTAGATGAAATTCCAACAAATATTAGTCTCGACATAATTCGCGTTTTGAAATTTCGTAAAAGAAAAAATTTATTACCGAAAAATTTCAGACATGAAGATAATGAATATGTAAGTTACATCTTAAAAATTAGTAATATTATTTATTACATTTATGAATTTAAAAAATAACATATTCTTATGAAAGTCTGAAATTATTCCTAAAATTTAACAGTTAACAGTTTTTACATATCAATAATTTTTTTTTTATTATTACTAAAATTTTTATTATTAATTTTTAATTATTAATCCCAAAATTTTCATTGTTAGTAGTAATTGTGGTTATATGGCTACAGGCGATGATTCCACAGTTTTTTTCTGAACATTATATAAAATTCTAGATTATAAATTTTATTTTCATTATGTTACCAACAACAAAACATATAATGTTTATATAAAACATAATGTCTAATGTTTATATGTTTTATGACAGTACCCCTAGGGTGGTGTGGAAATCTGTCACTTTAACTTCATAAAATACTTTACATTTATTTTCACACGTTGTAACGTTATCGTTTTTACAGTTACATCTTTTATCAAATTAACGAATACCGATTAGCGAGCGAAGCAAGCAGCAGGATGATAAACGTTATTATTGCTATATAAATATAGCGGGCATGATTCGCATCCTGAACTAAACATCCTTCACCACGTCTTATACATGGGGGTTGGCGAGCGGAGCGAGCAGGGGGGAACCCCCCCTAGTATATATATATGTAAGCGGACAATTGGATGCTTATCGTGTGTAAAATATCAGTTTTCTCGGCATCCAAATGTCCGATTTGCGCGTCAAAATGTCTACGAAAAAAAATAACCCTAATCCCTTGTAACGTGGCAAAATGTCGCCACGTCACATCGGGACTCGAGCTGCCGGGGTAGAGCGTCTCAAGGCCGAATGAATGAGGTCCGAATGCATGTAGTAATGGCGTATGTTTTTCTTCTCAGCAACAACGCGACGAGCGGAGAGATGGCGGCGACAGGAGGAAAATACGGAGGACTTCTCCGACAGTCATTCAAGGGCGAGAGGAGGAATGAGCGAAAGGGGACGCCTATCTCCGGCGTCGCAATGGATATCCAGATTCACCCAGGGCGTTCAACCGTTCATCATCGTAAACCGTTGGAACGTTGATGATGAATATCGACGGAGTTTCCTACGTGAGCGTCTGATGCGCAGGACCAGCGTGACGGTTGCTCTCTCACGAACGTCAGAAGTAAAACAGCAGTTTCGGCGCCCTTGATCAAAGGCCTAGGCAGACGGATATGCTGAGAGTTATCTTGTACTTCGTAATTTGCGCTTTACCTCGGTTGCGTGCGAATTATCTGTGTGTTGGCTGGCTACCTATTGTAACGAGCATTCAAATCTCGCGGCTACCTGCTCCAGCGCCGTTGACAATCGAAGCGCTAGTGCGCCTGCGCGGCGGTCGACGATGCGTGAGGCGAACGAGCCTGTTGCGGCGCCAGAGCGCGGGCCGTCGGCCCAAGCGATCCTGCCAATCGGAGCGCGCGCTGAGCGGCGGCAAGGGAGAGCGAGAGCGCGAGGCAAGCGACAAGCACGCGAGCCGGCACTCTCCTGCCCCGGCCGCTCCAACTCGGACAACTCGCCGTCGTCTCCTGAGGGACTTTCTTTCTTTGTGCTTTTACTTGTGTTATCGTTGCTACCTGTGAGGATCCTGTTGGCGTGAACAACTGGACAAGAAGGGATACGGGTCGGTGAGTCGTTTTGAAGTAACAATCTAAGTTTCCCTCGTGGGCATTCGCGCAGTTCCACGCGCGACCTTTTTACGCGTCGTTCTTTGTCCAACTTGAACGCGAACACCAGCGCGGCTAACTCGGCTAGCTACGTCGTCTCGTCTTAGTTAAGATTACTATTAAGAGTGTATATCTACGAGTGCGTGCTACCTCGGGCTACCTGGTCGGATATCGGGAGTGATAGCGACATTAGCTTCGGGGCTACCTGTTTGTTTCGTTGGAGTGTATCGTGAGTGCGGCGGAAAATTACGTCGGCGAGTGCAAGGAGACTCGTCCAACGTTCGCGATTAGCATAGAGGAGCGGGAGGTACCGTAAGTCGTTGGAACGCGGGCAGGCTCCCGGCCTAACGTACGTTAGCTTTCGGGCGAGGAGTGTTCGAGGGCTATCATAGGTTAACTTTGAGTGATCGGTCGCTGTGAGACCAAGTGTGAACGTACGAT
The DNA here is from genome assembly GCA_018906965.1 of Philotrypesis tridentata. NCBI lineage: Eukaryota > Metazoa > Arthropoda > Insecta > Hymenoptera > Pteromalidae > Philotrypesis > Philotrypesis tridentata. The sequence goes on along the minus strand of JACCIB010001470.1, from coordinate 22,043 downwards.
TTTGTCCTCGGGCAAAGCGTGTCTGTGCGTCGCGGTGACGAGTGTGAATTTGTGCCTTGAGACGTGCGAGAGTCAGTCCGTCTGACTTAGGGCTACCTGCGATTTAGACAGCTAAGTGCGCGGATACCTTGGCGAAATAATTAGGAAATAATATAGAGTGCGGAGATCCAGTATTATAGAGTTTCGGATAATATTTGTGGCTACATTACGCGAGTAAATTGTCAACACGTGGAATAATTTATTAGTGCTACCTACAGACTCTCTCTTTATCTGTTGAAACCCATGTTAATCAAGTGTCGTCTAATAAACGAGAGCTCTTAATTAGACGGGTGCATTTCTGTCATCCCGAACCACCCTCTCTCCTTACCGAAAGTGTCGGGCTGAGCTAGCCACTCTACGCGACTATATCTCCGCGTACCCGACTTGGTGCAGGCAACACCACCGACGCCTCCATTTCCGCCTTGTTCCCACTCGGGTCTCGAGCAAAGGAGCCGCGAGGCTCTGACGCTGAGGGTCAGCGTCTGGCGCCAACCAGGATCACCAGGAGAGATTCCTCGGGAACAAGGCCGACACGTAACGCCTTGGGGCTAGCGAAACCAAACGTTACACCCTATATTGGGCTGCATTCGAATGTCTGTCATAACATAAATATTGTAACGTGGCAAAATATCGCCACGTCACATCGAACACCGAGGAGCCGGGGTAGAGCGTCTCAAGGTCGTGTGTATGGGTTTGTGTGCATGTTTTAATGGCGTTTCGTTTCTTTCGAGCGACGACGTGAGGAGAGGAGAGATGGCAACGAGAGGAGGAAAATACGGGGAACCTCTTCGCTCCTCATTCAAGGATGAGAGGAGAAGATGATGAGCTCCGGCACAACAATGGCAGATACAGATTCAGCCAGGGCGTTCGAGCCCGCTCATTGTAAGTCGTCGGACGCAGATGAAGCGGGCGGGGGTCTTCCTACGATGGCGCCTTCTACAGCACGGCTACGCGTAATGGTTCTTTTCCCGAATTATCTACGTGAATGCTGACTGTCTATTGTAGCGAGCCTTCGAATTTCGCGGTTATCTCCTCCAGCATCGATTGTAATCGAGAATCCAAGCAGGCATGCATAGCGATCGACGGCGCGCGAGGCGAGCGAGCGTATTGCGGCGCGAGAGCGCGGACCGTCGGCCCATGCCAACCGACCAATAGGAGCGCTCGCTGTCACAGAGGAGGAAATCCCTAATGACAATTAGGGGGGCGAGCCAAGGCGCGGGCACGACCATGAGAGCTAGCTCTGTAGCAGCAACCACAATTGCGTTCGCGCAGATCAACACCACTGCAAAAGCGCCACGGCTGTTCTAGGTAAGCGCATGGCAGAGGTAGACATAGGTGTCTGCCTAATTCAAGAACCTTGGATTATTTAAGGCAGGGTTACGGGCTCATAAACAGCTGCGGAACTCGGATCAGTGGTGGAGGGAACTCTGTAAGAGCGTCTATCATTGTAAAAGGACTGCAAGCTCAGACAGTGCCTAGGCACTGCACGAAGGACCTGGCCACAGCCAGGGTGAAGTATACGGCAGGAGGGGTTACAAAGGGCCTACACGTGGCAGCGGCGTACTTTCCCTACGAGGGGAAATGCCCGCCAGACGAAGTAGAGGCTCTAGTTAGGGAGTGCGAGAGGAGCCGAACCGAGCTGATAGGTGCGATGCAAACTCACACCACACGGTTTGGGGAAGTTCTGACATAAATAAGAGAGAGGAAGGTCTGCTGGGTTTCCTGACAACCACGGCCATGGATCTAATGAACATAGGCAACAAACCAACGTTTGAGAACTCGATAATGGAGGAAGTCATCGACATCACTCTCGCAACGAGATCTATGTGGTCAAAGATAAAGGGATGGAGGGTCTCGTAAGAGGTTACGATGTCGGATCACAATCAGATTGTGTTCAACATTGGTGACGAAAGTACATTGGCAACTTGTGGGAGAAACCCAAAGAAGACCAACTGGCAAGCTACAGGGAGAGCCTGGCGTCGAGGATGGGGCACGAGCTCTAGGAGCTACAAAGTGGGGAAGGGATGCCCACAAGGGGGAGTACTATCTCCTACTCTGTGGTGTATGGTAGTGAACGGGTTGTCGAGGAAGCTGGAGGAAGCAGGTATATACGCGCAGGCGTATGCTGACGACATCCTGATTCTAGTGAGAGGCGACAACAGAGATGTAGTGGCGGGAGTCCTGCAGTATGCGTTGAGCCTCGTGGAAGAGTGGTGCAATGCAGTGAGGCTAAGTGTGAAACCCAGGAAAGTGAACGTCATGTTGTGTACAACCAGGTATAAGACCAATGCAGTAGAGGGGCTTGCCTTGAATGACATTCCACTGAAACTGTCAAAGGAGGTTAAATACCTGGGGGTCACAATAGACTCAAAGTTCAACTGGGGTAAGCACGTAAGGGACAAATGCGCGAAGGCTGTGAACACCTTCTGGTTGTGCAGGAGGGCGATAGGAACACGCAGGGGACTGGAACCTACCCAAGTAAGATGGATTTATGAATCTATCGTAAAACCGTGGCTGAAGCACGGTACCACTGTATGGGCACAGAAGAGCGACCAGGAAAGGACATGCCGGGGGCGCTAGACCGAGTCCAAGGGCTGGTGGCGCGAGGAATGGCGGGATCCATGAGGTCGACCCCGACGGTTTCCCTGGAAATCCTGCTGGGAATTCCACCGCTGGCCCGGGACATCAGGGCTGGCGTTTTCAAGGCATGCGTCAGGCTCTCCGGAGCCAGATCGAGTGATAGGTTCAGGGAGGAAGGGATAATGAAGGAGATCATGAAAGATAGTGATTGGTAGGAGTTCGGTAGGATGGTTGGGGAATTACGGTTTACAAAACCATATAAGGTTATCATACCGGAGAGATCGAAATGGATTGGGAACACACACGATCTACTCAAGGTGGGGGAGGTGTGATTTACGGATGGCTCAAAGACGGATCGGGGGTAGGAGCAGGCGCGTGGAGGAAGGGCGGCACCGAGGAATTAGTTTGCAACCTGGACTCATACGCGACTGTATTCCAGGCAGAAGTCAGGGCTATAAGAGAGTGCTCTGACTGGATACAGAATGAGGGAAGCAACCATAGGTTGATTACCATATGTACGGATAGTAGGGCGGCTCTCCTGGCATTGGATGCTATCCGCATCGACTCAAGAGAGGTGATGGGGTGCAGACAGTCACTGGAGACGCTGGCTGGGCAAAAGGAGGTTAGGATAGTTTGGGTGTCTGGGCACGCAGGCATCATCGGTAATGAAAAGGCAGGCTGCCTAGCGGGGAGGGGCTCTGGATTGGTAAGGGCTAAGCTCTGCAGGGTGGCGGTACCTGCTTGCGCATTGGATAGCGCGGTGAAAAGGTGGCTTCAGGAGGAGCTGGAGAGGAAATGGAGGCGGACAGCAGGACCCCGACAAGCGAAATGCATGCTGGGGGATGAACCACCCCAAGAATGGTTGAACGCCCTGAATAGGTCAAGGAGGACCGAACTCAGGGTGATCGTGGGGTTCTTGACCGGACACTGGCGGGTGGGATACCACCTGTAGAAGATGAAGATGCGAGGGAGGAGGGATGCAAAGTGCAGATGGTGCGGGTGGAGGGACGAGACCACGCAGCACCTCGTATGTAGATGCCCGGCTTTTGCAGGCACGAGGCACGGGGTATGGGGGCTACCTTTCGTCGATCCGGAATTTATGCGAACGCAGGAGCTTTTGTCGGTCCTTAGCATGATAAGGGTTATAGATAGGAAACTAGGTTCGGCCAAGTGGTGTGTTCGTTAGGATGTTCAACAGTAAATCATGAAGGAACAGGAGGAAAGGCATAATGGGCTAGACCTGAGTGCCAGATCCGGCACGTCCCCGAGCACGGGCTGCCGGAATCACCTCCAGGGATTTACTGATACTGATACTTGCGTGCTTTCACTGAGGATCCTGTTGGTTGACATCAGGAGGCGGGGAAAGGTCGGTGAGTCATTCCGTTATTTAGTTAAGTTTCCCTCGCGGGCGCTAGCACACAGTTCCACGCGTGGCTTCGGGTTCGCGAAGCCTTTGTCTCGCGAACGCGTATTCATCAGCGAGCGCGGCTACCTCGGTTATCTGTGGATGTCTCTTCTTCGTTAAGTGCGGTTATTGCGTAGTGCGAATCAGCGCGTGAAAGGTGTGTACCTTGGGTTATCTTCTACGCGGATATCTTCGACCAAACGGCTATCTCGACGTCCCGACGTGAGCGAACAGGTATCTTACGTGCGTGTCCCTTTCGCGGACGGTTGTCTAGTTGGGCTGACGCGGACAAAGAAAGCTACCTGCGTAGTTAAGAGATCCGTGGTTATCTGTTTATCATCCGGAGTGAATCGGTAGTGTCTCGATTATAAGTTGGCGAATTCAAGAGGGTCTCGCTCGACATCACGGAAGTGTGTCTCGGGAATACGCCGGCGAAGACAGGCCCTTGGCCACACATAGGTTACATGGGCGCGATCTAATTAAGTGTGGGAGGTCGCGTCCATAGGTTAAGGTGCAAAAGAAGAGTCGGCGGACAGTGAGTAATTGCGGCCAAGAGGGCAGAGTGAGTGTGGCCTTGAGACGCGCGAGAGTCCGGTTACCTTTATCGGTGGATATTTATGCGATGCAGTAGCCAATTGTGGATTTATAGCGTGCGGAATAAAGTGATGTAATAAACGTGGAAGCAGTGACACGTCGAATAACTCGCGAACTTGTCTACGGAAATCTTTGGGTTGCCTCGTTCTTCATGTAACTATTTTAGTTAATGTCAATAAATGGTCACTAAATAAAGATAAGCGAGTGGTGTTTTCCTTCCGAACCACCCTCTCTCCTTTGCCGTGAAGCGGGGTTGAGCTAGTCAGCCGAGCAAATCCGCCTGCCTCCCCGGGTTCGTTAAAAGAGTCGCGAGACTCTGACACTTTAAGTTAAGTGTCTGGCGTCACCGGGTTAAGGTGAAGCCGAGGAGACCGGCCGAAAATAACGTTGATCATACGAGCAAAAATCAACGTTATAATATATATATATATATATATATATATATATATATATAAACACATATCCCTATATTATATAGTTTTTTTAGTTTGGGTAAGATTCAGGGCCCCGCATGGACCCTGCATTATGCTTTAGGTATTAACAGGGGCTCTCCATGTTAAAGTGATGGTTCCGCATGGCCCCACATTGGCCCCGCATTAGCTCCGAATTCGCCCCGCGTGGGGCTTCGCATTGGCCCTGCATGGGGCCGCGCATTGGGCCCCAGGATGCCCTGCATTGGCTGTATTATATAGTTGTTTTGAACCGCGTTGGAATTTACTCCTCCACAATCCCCTCATCTATTAGTATTCATTACGAAGAGAGTATTTATGTATAATTATATTCATTTATTATTTATTATGTTTCCTATTCTGCTTGTTGATACCCTTGATCATCTATTACAAGTAATTACAAACATATTTTCGTTGTATTTTAAAATGACCTCACATGCAAATCAATACGGCCGCAGAATTTATAGAGGCCTCAGAAATAAGGGTATAATTGTGTCAAAATCTGCGTTATTTAACATGATAGTAATAGCACCACCTGTCCAAAATGAGTTTTGGTTAAAATATAATTGGAGCACCCCAGCGGGCCCGACTGGGGCTCCACATTGCGTCCATAGTCTGTACGAAGACTAATGCATTTCAGATCTCGATCAAAGAACATTGTATTACATTTTTACGGCGAAGAGTACCTCGTTTTGATTGTCCTGGCAAATTTTCCCGGCGTAGACTAACGCAGTTCACATTTCCCGGGCAAAAAATAGAGCAGCTCAACTTCCCCTCGCGAAAAGTAACTCAGTTTAATTACTGATCTTAGGCTATGATGTCTTGAGGTCTTATTCCTATTCAATACCATAATTTTTATTATGAAATATAATTAAATACAATTAATTAAATAATATAATATTTATAATATTAAATATAATTCGTTTAAAAAGTTGAATTGCGTTACTTTAGTGCGCGATAGAAGCTGAATTGCATTACTTTTCGAGAGCGGAAATTGAATTGCGTTCATTCAATTGTGAAGAAACAAGATTTTATGCATCTCTTCGAGCTATGTATATTTTCTTGCCGACGTTTCGAGCCATTGCGGCTCCTCTTCAAGGCTCTACAGTATGAGAATAACTTAATTAAAATTATAAAAGTTACAAAAATCAATCAATAAAAATTAATACAAAATAAATACCTCAAAAATGTAATTTACAAAATGAAACCATCAGACACAAGAATTTGTCAAATCTGCGCTAAAAACTGATCCCTTAAATCCTAAAAATATCCCTACACATGCGAAAACCTAGACAAAAGAGAAAATATAACAAAATATGCGATTGACAGTAACCGAGATAATGCGATTGATAATAGAATAGATAAAAGAATAAATAATAATAATAGTAACGTAAGAGCGATTCAATATATAATAATAGTAGAGTTGATAAAGATCATGATATAATTAATGTAAACGTAGAAAATAAACCGAATAATAGTTTTGAGTGGGATAAAAATAAATCTAAATTACTATCAGTCGACATAAAATGCCTCACAGCCGGAGAAAAGTACAGAATAAAAAATATTTCTCCAGGGGTGAACGATTAATATTAAGCAAAAGAAAATCATCGGAATCATGTGAAGATCGATTCATCCGCGAGAGAATATTGTATTTCAGAACGGTTTAATAGCAAAGGAGCCACCTTGAAAGAAATTAAAAGCGGACGATGAGTTTTATACGAAGCTTTATATAGAGTTACAAAAAAGTATGGAAAATAACGAAACCTTAATCGAAATTCAAAATTCAGAGAAACTAGAAGAGAGATCGCACGCGAGCGAGCGCGCGAAGATAAAAATAGTTTCCGACGATATCGAAGCCATAGAAAATAGAATAGAATACTTGCGAGATTAGTCATGGATGCATAAAGATAATTTGATTCATTTCCTCTCGGGCGACGGTAAAACGAACAACGAAACTCGCAAAAGTTTAGTTGAAAGAAATGTAATGGTAGTTAGCGATTTAATCGAGCAACGCCCGAGGAGAGGAGAAGTAATGGTAACGCGATATAGAAGGAAAAAGGTATTTCACTTATTCATAAAAGATAGATGTGATGATAAAGTAGTTATAAAGGACATAATACAGGCTATGCATGTTTTGCACGAATTAATCAGGATCAACCCTATTAAAAGTATTGAGTATAGCGAAAACCGGTAACCTTTTATAGTCGGGGCAAGTTAGCATTTTTGCATTAAGTTTCTTATAACTTTAGTTTTATCATTGAAATGTGTTATTGGTAACGTACTGAAAATAACCTTAAAGTCTCGACTTCGGGTCAGGTCGGGAACATTGTTATTATTGCAAAATAAACTTCAAAAATGCACTTTCTTTAAGCTTTTCGTGAATAACTTCTTTACGACTCATTTTATGTAAAAAAAGATAGAGATGAAAATTGTTCAGAATTGAATTTTGTATAAGGCACATATATTCCCGACTGCGAAATTAAGTTTTTTCATCGTTAAATTGTTAAACAAAAAAATTTTTTTTAATTTCATATTGCTACAGATTTCACAAAAAATAATTTTTTTCATTGGGTAAACACCTATAGATAAGTTTTGGTACGAATAATTTAAAAATCGATGTCCGATCTTGATATTTCAAAATGGCGTCTTATTGCAAAATTATTTAGCCTAAAATTTCAAATTCATCTCCAAATTGTCCATGGAACGATAACTTGATCCAACCACCTTTAATCGATAGCTTACGACGTACTTAATAAACGCTAAAAATACTTTTTAAAAAATTAATATTTAACAACATTTTTAACAATAAATAATTTTTATTTTCACCAATTTTGGAGTTAGACGAATGAAGTAAAGTGCATTTTAAAGTACGTAAAAAACCATGAATTTTCATGTAAATTTTGTTTAGATCGGACCAATAGGAACGGAGATACGAAAATTTTTTCAATCGTCGCTCACGCCGAAACTACTTAATAATTTTTGATGAAATTTAGTATACAGCTTGCTCAAAAAATACTCTAAATGATGGCATTTTACTCGATAGTTGTAATGGACCTATTTCAGTGCAAAGCGACCGATGAAAGAATGTGAAATTAGCGCGCGCGGCCACGCGGCTGCTTCGGCCCGGTGGCGCGGTGGTGGGGGGAGCGCCGCTGCAGCTTTCGGGAACTTTAGATGTTAAATTCTTTTCTCGGCAACCAGAGGTCGTACGGTAATGCTTTTTTTTAAATTTTATATGTTTTTTTCTCAGCTTTCATGTCGTGTTAATGAAATTGTCGTAGCTGCATTACAAATACTCGAAATTGACTTGTTTTCTGGAAAAAAAACTTTTTTCGATGTATACACTATACGTACATGTATATATTGTGCAACAAAATACATTTATGATTATATATATCAGTACAAGAATAATAACTGCTTACTATTTTGGTAGTATATATTACTTTTAATGTTTTTGCTACATAGATTATCTTTACATGTATATAGTATACTATAAAACATATTTATGATTATATGCACGTGTTTGTGCGTGCATGCGTGCGTGCGTGCGTGTGTGTGTACATAAATAGGTAAAGAACATGTTTTTTATTCATTTATTCATTGACACACACATATATATGTATATACATACACACATGTATATAATCATAAATATGTTTTGTAGTACAGTATATACATGCAAGGATAATCTGTTCAACAAAAATATTAAAAATAATATGTACTACTGAAATAGATAAAAGGCAATTTTATCTATCGTATTTGTATAAATAAATACGTACACATACTCCAATACATATATTTAATAAAGTCAGTACAACTCCAAAAATATACTCTAAATTCGAAGCAATAAATTCCAATTGAATCCAACTGATTTTACGGAGATTAATACCTTAATTTAGTATAATATTAAAATACAAAGCAGTTCTTATTCTTGTATTGATATATATAATCATAAATGTATTTTGTTGCACAATATATTCATGTACGTATAGTGTATACATCGAAAAGGTTTTTTTTCCAGAAAACAAGTCAATTTCGAGTATTTGTAATGCAGCTACGACAATTTCATTAACACGACATGAAAGCTGAGAAAAAAACACATAAAATTTAAAAAAAAAGCATTACCGTACGACCTCTGGTTGCCGAGAAAAGAATTTAACATCTAAAGTTCCCGAAAGCTGCAGCGGCGCTCCCCCCACCACCGCGCCGCCGGGCCGAAGCAGCCACGCGCGCTAATTTCACATTCTTTCATCGGTCCTTTTGCACGAAATAGGTCCATTACAACTATCGGGTAAAATGCCATCATTTAGAGTATTTTTTGAGCAAGCTGTATACTAAATTTCATCAAAAATTATTAAGTAGTTTCGGCGTGAACGTCGATTGAAAAAATTTTCGTATCTCCGTTCCTATTGGTCCGATCTAAACAAAGTTTACATGAAAATTCATGGTTTTTTACGTACTTTAAAATGCACTTTACTGCACTCGTCTAACTTCAAAATTGGCGAAAATAAAAATTATTTATTATTAAAAATGTTGTTAAATATTAATTTTTTAAAAAGTTTTTTTAGCGTTTTTTAAGTACGTCGTAAGCTATCGATTAAAGGTGGTTGGATCAAGTTATCGTTCCATGGGCAATTTGGAGATGAATTTGAAATTTTAGGCTAAATAATTTTGCAATAAGACGCCATTTTGAGATATCAAGATCGGACATCGATTTTTAAATTATTCGTACCAAAACTCATCTATAGGTGTTGATCCAATGAAAAAAATTATTTTTTGTGAAATCTGTAGCAATATGAAATTTAAAAAAAAAATTTTTTTTTGTTTAACAATTTAATGATGAAAAAACTTAATTTCGCAGTCGGGAATATATGTACCTTATACAAAATTCAATTCTGAACAACTTTCATGTCTATCTTTTTTTACATAAAATGAGTCATAAAGAAGTTATTCACAAAAAGCTTAAAGAAAGTGCATTTTTGAAGTTTACTTTGCAATAATAACAATGTTCCCGACCTGACCCGAAGTCGAGACTTTAAGGTTATTTTCAGTACGTTACCAATAACACATTTCAATCATAAAACTAAAGTTATAAGAAACTTAATGATATTCCACATTTGAACTCCCTGACGCCCGGACTATTAGATAATAACTTATGGTTGATTATACAAGACTTTTCAGTAGCTTGATATAGTATTTTAAAATAATATTAAAATAACGATATGTACAGGGGAAGTAACGATACCGAATCCGAGTGCGCGCGAGGGAATAATACGAGAATATCACGAATAGCTAGTAAGGGGACATAAGGGTAGGACGAAAACGCTTAGACGTATAAGGGAAAACTTTTAAAGTATTGTAATAAGCGTCAGAGACATAAGTTAGTTAGAAGGAAAACGCGACAGCCCATGATTATAACAGGCCAATATATATTGACCTGGCAATGTAACTTGACAGAATATTCCAGAGCAGTTGCAATGTCAGATATCAATTCACCTTGTATAGCTAAAGCATTAGTTGAAGACATTATATGTAGATTCGGATGTCCTGACGAGATTTTAACAGATCAAGGCGCGAATTGAAAATCCGATACAATGAAACAAATCGCAAAAATGTTTAAAATTAAACAGTTCAAGTCAACCGCGGTCCACCCAGATACAATAGACTCACTCGAGAGAAGTCACTATTCCCGAATCGAATATTTAAAATACATCGTCACTGCGACGGATTGGGATGAGTATTTAGTATACGCGATGCTTTCACATAACTCGAGCGTTCACGAATCAACCGGGTTTTGACTGCATGAGCTTATATTCGGGAAGATTCCGCGAATACCATCGGAATTTAAAGACGAAAAAGAAAAAAGAACATACATCGCGCTTTTAGACGAAGCGTTAGATAAAATCATGAATTCACAAGCCTTAGCGGAGGCAAGACTTAATATCGCGAAAGAAAGAACTAAACGCCGGTGCGAGAAAAAGACAAATGTAGAGAGTTTTAAAGACAATCAATATGTATATCTATTAAATGAGCCGCGAAAATCGAAATTAGAATACCAATATAAAGGTCCTTTTAAAATTATAAGATTACTGGAAAATTACAACATTGAATTAGATATGGCCTAGGGAAAAACTAGGGTAGTTCTCGCGAATGAACTGAAAGCCGCGTGCGTCAATATAATATGATAACATAACGATTGCGCGATAACATAAAAATAAAATATAATACGAATCTGTGTATAAAATTAAAATGAACCTGTTAAATAAAAATATCCAATCCAATAAGGAGGAATTGATAAGTTTATTCTCGGATCAAGGGACACTTGCTCCGAGAAGTAATAGGTTGCATTTCACCGGGAAGAGCGAAGGAGGGGCTCTTTTCATTCCTAATTAATATAAAATCATATCGTATCAAGTCGTACACAGGTTCGAATATATAAATTTTGCTGTAGGAAACATTCAGAAATATCTCTACTTCATAAAATTAATATCTGTCGAAAATCCATAAGTATAAGCTCCGTTTCACGAAATATACACTCCGCGTAGCTTCGAGTATAGTTAAAGAGAACAGCTTAGGCCCGCGCCGGGGAGCCACGACGACCCTCAAGCGGCCGGTCGACACTCGTACACAATACAGCCAAAGAACAACGTACCATTTTTAAGATTTTTTCCGTAGGAGGGGGTATAGAGTCCGAGCGAGCAAAAACTATATACACATTAAATATATGCATAAATACTTAGGTCCGAGCGAGAAAACTATATAGTCACACGCCTACAAGTCCGAGAGACTTTATAGATGTACCATTCCGTAAACTGTTGAGAGCACACATCCAAACGAAGGATGATATATATACATATAGATATGAAACGCATACGCATACGAAGTAGGCACATATGTAGAACTATTAAAAGGTCCATTATATAAAGAATTAAGATAATTAACAGCGACTACAAATTTACATGAACACGCTACATGCATACATACATATATATTACATGAACATAAATGCGCAAGTAACCGTATACGTACGTAGGCGCCAAGATGTATCGTCAAGTCAATGTATCGCTTTTTATTCTCTTTTTCACACCCTCACGGATAGCGATAAATCGAAACCGATAGAACAACCGACATAGCGAAACTCATAGCGATAGAACAAACAGTATAGCGAATAACATAGCGATAAAAGAATTAGCATAACGAAATACTCATAGCAATAAACAGGAATAATAATTATAAGGGTAGATTTAAGAAACATAAGACATACATATATGGACATTTGAATCTATTACACGCGCCGCAATAATAGTTAATAATAAATTCAAGGGATAGATTTAAGAAAATAACATATATAACGCGCCATGACCGAAATAAATAATAAAATTAATAATAATGGGGATAGATTAGGATAGAAATGAATGAATATAAATATAAAAACTAACATGCGAGCCGAAAGTGACAGATAAAACTTAGATACAACTGTACAATAAAACGCGCCGCAATATATATACGACCCCTTATGCGTGCTGAAAGCGATAGATATAGAAACATACAACTATCGAATAAGACATGCCGCAATATATTCCCATACTAAATATTAAAATCATTATGCGCCGCGATAAATAAATATAATTGATAGATAAAACACCGATACAACTATCAATCGAATACGCCACAATGACAGACATAAGCAAAATTAGAAACACCTTTTCTTTAGCTCAATTCTTTTTAAAGTTCTCAAGGAATAAGAAGTTCCCTCTCGTTGACTCCCACAGTTACAGAAAAGCGGGAGAGGGAAATTCGGTTAAGACAATAAGCGCCGCGTAAGTGACCGATGCGATGATATTTTTCTTGGGTTTCTAGAAATTTTTAACATATATTGTGACGGTCAGCCGTCAGCCCCAGCTCGCCTGGACACCACCGGAGCCGTGCTAATGGAAAAAGCATACTCTAAGACCCGGTGGTGTTTTCAGGAAAGCAGAGCAGAGATGAGAGCAAGAGAGAGAGAGAAGACACGGCTGGAGTAACAGAGCAGAGCAGCGCCTCGAACAGCTGAGCAGAAGCCACGCTCAGCGCGAAGCATGCGCGGCGCCGCACGAGACAGAGAGAGAGAGAAGTACCACGCGCGCCACAGCGAGAGAGCGGCAGAGAGAGGGAAGCGCGCGAGAGCGAGAGAGAAAGAAGATAGCGGCGACGGCTGAGAGCGCAGCACAGCAAGCGAAGCCACGAGGCGTACGCGCGCGAGCGACCGCCGCCATGTTGGCGAGCACGGTAGAGAGAATGAGAGCGAGCGAGAAAGAGAAAGACAAAGACGGAGAATATGTGATGTGAGCAGAGAGAGAGTGGAGGCACCCGACGAGCCTCGAACGTTATTGGCGACGGGTGGAGGGCTGCGGCTCGATCCACAGCGGTACGCGAGCGAAATATTGTAAGAGAAATATTGTAAGAGAAGTATCAGGCGGAAAATGTATGATTGAATGCGCTACAGCCAGACAGAAAAAAATTAACGAATTCGAATTTCGCGCGCAAGGAGATTTATTAGTAAGAGGGCGCTAGGACAGAAATGTACTATATCAGGCTATCACGTGATATCGCGTGAGTAAGAAAGGACAGCCAGAAAATATATGCGCGAGAAAGAGACAGAGAGAGACGCCGCGGTCGCAACGGCCGCGCAACAGGTAGAACGAGCAGTATCCAGTGAGCAGCAGGCAAATTCGGACGCACTTCAGGACAACACATTTCCCTCCGCATTTTTTGATATTCAACCTCCAGCATTTTCTACACTGTTGAGGTTCGCTCGCGAAGTAATTCTGCGCCGCGCGATTTACAGAGAACGAGATATCATCAGGACGAGAGGACGAGCAGTCATAGCAGTTTACAGCCAGGTAGACACTTAGTATTTCAAAGTGCGCGTCCCCGCGTCGGCCGGACTTACCGCCAGAGCGTGCCTCCCGCACGCGAGCCCTTTCACGTTATTTAATTATTATTCAATAAATGCCAGGCCGTCCATTTTAAGACTGTGCGTGTTTATTTAGCAAGCCCCCGCCTAAACTTCTTCCCAAAAATTCGCGGCCGCGAGATATAAGTCTGTGCACCGCTGAGCAGCCGGCAAAGCGGTTGGTGAACCGGGCGTCCAACAAATTAATTAAATACGGTTCATCCGGCAGCCCGATAAAAGGGCGCGATCACGTTGTGGAGCTCTCAACGGCCTCCCCGAGAGAGCAATAAAAACCACAACGTCACATTGACGCCCAACGTGCGGCCAAAAAGGATCGGGGAAAAGTGAAAAACGAAACACGCGAGATTTGGCCATTTTGTGCCACGCGGTCGGCTAAGGCGGCCATATTGAAAAACGTGACGCGAGTAAATGAACACGGCGGAGATAGTAAGCCGGAGAAGAATAAAAATTTAATTTCGAAAACGAGGCAGTGCAGTGGAAAATTCCAAGAAAAATTTTTTTTTCTTTTTCTCTCAGTGAACGGTCAACGATATAGGAGCATTTCCGAAAAATATTTTTTCTCGTCAACAGTCAGAAAAATCGCTCGCAATACGGCCGAGCCGTACGGGTAGTAACTTTCAACAACCGACAGAATTAAATAAATTCCGCGAGTGCCACCAATATATACGACCATTTCCGAAAAAAAAAATCGAAATTTTTTTTCCCTACAATTCCAACACGTGCACCACCCACTCAACGAAATTGAATTTATGCTGGCCAGAGACAACGTCCCAATATTTTGCATGCCAACAATAATTAATAATAATTATTTATAATTACCTACAATACTATATATACCACCCTTATAACTAACAATACCCTCATATTTCTATAGACGGTTAACGGTAGTACGTCGAAAATTATTTTATAAATTTCACTACATGAGACAGATAGGAAAATTTCTTGACAGTAGACAATCAGACGCTAGATTTTACAATTACAGGAAGATCAGAGAATTATTGTTCGTACTATTAAATCAGAACAAACAAGATTTTTTTTGAAAAACCAGTAATAAATATCAGATCGCGTCAGAATTGAATATCAGCCAGAAATTCCAAGATGTCCAACGCCGGCCACCAAGAAATAATGGAGAAACTTAGAAAACACAGGGAGGTTAGAGCTATAGTAAGAGAAGTAATTAAACTGGATCGAAAAGAGATTCAAAACGCATTAGAAGACATTCAAGCAGAGACAAACGGAACGAGAGGTGTATTACAGGATCGCTTACTACGAGCAAGAGTGCTATTGGAAACAAAGTTAGATGCACCATGGTATCCATGGGACGGCAAACCAACGATCCCAAGGCTCAGACTAATGAACGAGGAAAACCATGGAACAGAAAAATCAGATGTAGTGCAATTACTTACTCAACTACAACCAGTCGTACCACAACAACAGTATGTACAACCAAACGCATCCACGAGTATACAATACTCAGAACATGTCAAGCAGTTACTCACAGACTCAGCAGATAAATCGCTGCAAAGTAACAAATGGTTCGTAAGTCAGCACACATCAACACTATTACACTCATCGCCAGGGAAAAAGCATATTCCTGTGGATAGCTCGTTCGCTAAAAATCTGCCAGAAATAGAAGAATTAACAAATCCAACAGGAACGAAGAAAAAAACCATATCCACGGAAGAGAGGCTAAGCGTAACCACGAGTCAAAGCGAAAAATCGGATAATGAAGAAGCAGTCGAAACGCAAAGACGAAAATTAGAAAAAACAATCCACGAGTTACAGATTACAACAACAGAAACAGACACGAACAGTACAACAATTACAACTAGCGCGCCACATTCGACCTTCGGCCCTTCGGGCCTTCAGGTCTCAGTGGCTTGCCGCCTTGCATCGCTTCGCGATGCAAGGCATGCAAAACGCGAAACGAAACGCGCTTCGCGCGTTTCGCTTCGCGTTTTGCATATAAGGCACGACCGACGCTCGCGCTTCGCGCTCGCCCACTGTTCGCGCTTCGCGCTCACCTGGTTTGAAATTTTAAAAAATGCTCGCATATTTTTTGTATGTATGGGATCAAGCTCAATTTTGTTCTGTCACGATATTAGCATAGGGAGAGATTGTAAAAAAAAATTTGGCTCGATTGGAGTTAATGTCGCAGAGATAATCGAGATCAACTGAAATTTTTATTTAAAAAAATTAGTTTTAGGGTTTTACAACATATTGAATTACTCTGAACGTATAATGATTATAGTCAAAAATTGTATTTTTAAAATATCTACAACTTTTATGTTGAACATTTTTATGTAAAACGTATACGTAAAAAGTTTTATTATGAAAAACGAATATTTTAATGTAAAAATTTGATTTTAGCTTGTTAATTTGAATTCTTAGCATTTTCGAGTGTTCAAGTTAATAGGAAAAAGTTGTATTTTTTAAAGATGTACAACATTTCCATTTAACTTTTTTGTGTAAAATGCTTAGAATTTGAGTTATGACCAAAAAACCGTTTTTTGAAATTTAAAAAAATGCTCGCATATTTTTTGTATGTATGGGATCAAGCTCAATTTTGTACTGTCACGATATTAGCATAGGGAGAGATTGTAAAAAAAAATTTTGCTCGATTGGAGTTAATGTCGCAGAGAAAATCGAGATCAACTGAAATTTTTATTTAAAAAAATTAGTTTTAGGGTTTTACAACATATTGAATTACTCTGAACGTATAATGATTATAGTCAAAAATTGTATTTTTAAAATGTCTACAACTTTTATATTGAACGTTTTTATGTGCAACGTAAGCCTAAAAAGTTTTATGATGTTAAACGAATTATTTTAATGTGAAAATTCGATTTTAGCTTGTGAACTTGAATTCTAATCATTTTCGAGGGTTTATGTTAATAGGAAAAAGTTGTATCTTTTTGAGACGTACAACATTTCCATTTAACTTTTTTGTGTAAAATGTTTAGAATTTGAGTTATAACCAAAAAACCGTTTTTCGAAAATCCAAAAAATGCCCGCATATTTTTTGTATATACGGAATCAAGCCCAATTTTACACTGTCACGATATTAACATAAGGAGAGTTTATGAAAAAAAATTTGCCTCGATTGGAGTTAATTTCGCAGAGATAATCGAGGCCAACTGAAATTTCTTTTAAAAAAAATCTGTTTTCTAGTTTTACAATATATTGAATCGCTCTGAATGTATAATTATTATGGTCAAAAATTGTATTTTTAAAATGTATACAACTTTTATATTGAACGTTTTTATGTGCAACGTAAGCCTAAAAAGTTTTATGATGTTAAACGAATTATTTTAATGTGAAAATTCGATTTTAGCTTGTGAACTTGAATTCTAATCATTTTCGAGGGTTTATGTTAATAGGAAGAAGTTGTATTTTTTTGAGACGTACTACATTTCCATTTAACTTTTTTGTATAAAATGCTTAGAATTTGAGTTATAACCAAAAAACCGTTTTTCGAAAATTTAAAAAATGCCCGCATATTTTTTGTATGAATGGAAATAAGTCCAATTTTAGACTGTCACGATATTAACATAAGGAGAGTTTGTGAAAAAAAAATTGGATCGATTGGAACTTATCTGACTGAGATAAACTTATTACAACATAATTAATTAAAAATACATGTAAAAATAAGCATAAAGAGCTCTCATTTGAACAATTGGCCGGTAATCGCGAAAGTAAAAAAAACGTTTTTTTGTACATATAAGAGTTGTATTCTCCTAAATTTTCAGCCTGATTGGTCGAAAATTGGCTGAGATATCGCTGGTTACAATTTTTGCGATGATAAAACTATAAGGCATTCCCGCCTTGCGGTCGTGCCTAAAAATCAGTAAGATAAAACCATCCAAATCAAAATTGTCACAAAAACACAAAAAGTCACGACCACCGCCAAAATTTAGCAGCTCGTCGGAAGAATCGTCAGACAGCTCGTCAGATAGTATCTCGTCAGATAGTGATGCTCCACAATCTCACAGACAGAGAGCTAACAGACGACTAGACAGAAGTCAAAACAGTATAAACGCGAAAAATCATCTCAGTCATTTACAATTGATCAGAAACCTAAAGATCGAATATTCAGGCTCGTCGAAGGAAGACCCAGAAGACTATGGAAGAAAATTAGAAGGCATCAAGGACAGCCTAGATATTCGCAGCAAGGCCATGTTGAAACTGGTACCTTACACCTTGACTGGAAGAGCACAAATGTGGTATCAAACCGAAAAGACAGATATACAGTCATGGAAAGACTTCTTAACCGCATTTAAAGAACAATTCTATACTTCCGCAAACACCAATGACGTAATGGATGAACTGCTTCGACGCACGCAAGGCAACGGAGAAAAGATATCGACTTATATTATGAACTTCAGACACATAGCCGATCATCTACAAAAACCAATGCCAGTCAAGAAACAGATCGCCCTACTCATCGACAGATTGCGACCAGTTTATAGAAAAGCCCTCAAAGATAAGAAGATTAAAACTTTCCACGACGTAAAGAAGTACTGCAAAGAGCTAGAAGACGAACTCGAACATGATGCCAGGTACGCTCCGCCAGCACCAGCAGAAAAATCAAAATTCCCAGCAGCAGCATGGTCAACCACTCCAAAACCAAAAGTTGCCGGAACAGAAGAAATAGCGGAAACCATAGAAGAACCAACCAAGACAAAGAAAAAGAAAAACAAAAAGAAAAAACCAGCAACAATAGAGGAAGCAAAGACAGAAACACCAGTTAAGACACAAGAAGTGTGTGCAACAACTCAACAAATTCCTGCGACACATGCTCAGCTACCTATACCACAACAACCTGTACAACAAAATTTCACGCCAGCGCTAAGCCAACAAACAAACCAATCGCAACAACAGACCCAGTATTATGGACCTTGTCATGTTTGCGAAACGGTCGGGCATAGAGCAGCAGAATGTCCGAAAACACAATGCTACAATTGCAAATAATACGGACATAGAAGAAACGCGTGCAAATACCCGTTGAAACCGACAGGCAGATGTCAGGTATGCGGTCAGATTGGAGCACCATTTAAAAACTGTAAAAACTGTGTCAAGGCCAGAGAACTGTTACAGCAGTTGCAACCACAAATATTGCCAGAGAAATCATGTCAGATCTGCGGGCAAAAGGGGGCAACGCTTCGAGACTGTCCCAACTGTGTCCACGTCAGAAAGCTTCTGGGAAATGGACAAACGGAGGCGGCAACGGGGCAGCCGACCTCCGTCTTCACACCGTGGCCCCAGTCGTAACCTGCAAAATTGACTCACATACCCGTAATCTTTCCACGGGTATGTCAATTTTGGGAGGGGGAGAGAGTGGCGTACAGCCACTAGAGAAAGTGCAAAACCAGACAGTAGCAGCCAGAATCGTTACCAACGGCCAGGCTGGCCACAGTCAGGAAAAAGCACTTACGAAGCAGAGACAAAAGAGTAAAGAGGCAAACGTGAAAAGAGGAGACGCCAAGGTCAAACCATGGTCAGACTCTATCACGAAGAAAGAAGAGACAAAAGAAGATAAAGAGGGAAATCACGCTCAAGCAAATACGGTCAGAGACGCGGAATCTAAGCCAGACGGGACGCCGGCTGCGCCAATGGAGAGTAGCGATGAAGACACGAAGCTAGAACGAGAAATCCAGCTATACAAGAAGCGAGGCTTTCGAGTAGAGAAGGAAATGATTCGTGGTCATGGACTAGAAGACATCGAAGAATTCTCAAAAGAGAGCCTGGAGAAGATAAAAGAGATGGCAGAATTCAGGAAAGCCGAAAAGCTTATGCGGACCGAGGCGCAAATAGATCTCAGACCGGAGCCGACCATAACGTCAACTTTACCCAAGGTAGACATTAAGGACAAGGAAACGGTCAGAAAACTAGTACAAGCCTTGGATTTCGGCGAGACCAGAGTTACGGCCAGACAAAGCGACATGGAAATCGAAGAAACTGGGAACGTGGAAACCCGATCGGAAGAAGAAGAAGACGGCAGCTCCAGCGAAGATGAGGTGCACCTTATCGAAGCGAAAGAGTTGCTGGAAGACAACCAAGAGAGAATAATTCGTACAAAGATTACTGATCTGTTGGAAGAGACCGATTTTACTAGATTGAGGAAGATTGAGGCTGCGGTGGAGGCGCTCATCAATGATACACTGCCAGACGACAGAACTTCTGCACCGATAGTGGAAGCTGGAGTCGACCAGGAATCACAAGAGTCAGAAATGCCTATTGCTGGAGCCACAATAGACAATAGAGAATATATAAGAGTCGATTTAGGAGGACAAGAATACAGAGCACTGTTTGACCCAGGGGCTACAATTTCTTTAGTAGGCTCGGGAATAGCTGAGAAGTACAAAAAGAGATTAAAACCCTGCACGACGACAATCCAAACAGTCACTGGCGGACTGAATCCAGTCCTAGGATTTTTGCCTATTCATTTAGAGCTAGATGGAATAAGCGAAACTCTGAATGCCAGAGCTGTCAAAGATGTTAGACATGAAATGATATTGGGCAAAGACTTCTGCGACACATTCAAAATTGACTCAAGCTACAAAGGATGGTGGCGAGCTAATGAAGGAAAATGGAGAGAATTCGACAGACCAACAGCCAGATCCCCGTCGGTCATTATCGCCGAGAGCGCCGGCATATCCGAACTCAGCGACGAAGAAAGACAGGAAATCGAGCAGCTGGTCGCCAGTATCTTACCAGAAAATTCCGGTGGAGAATTAGGTTACACCGACCTAACAGAACATCACATTCTCGTCACTGACCCCACACCCATAAGATGCAAAGCAAGAAGGAGATCACCGCGGAAGATTGAGGAAATTCAAAAGGCAGCAATCGAATTAAGGCGTTTAGGGATAATTGAAAGATCAGCTAGTGATTATTGCAGTCAACCGCTGTTAGTACCAAAGCCAGACGGAACTGAAAGGTTTTGCGTGAACTACATAGAATTGAATAAAGTAACCAAGAAAGACAGTTATCCCTTACCACAGATGGACATGATCTTGGACCGATTGCGAGCCGCCAGATATCTAAGTAAATAGATTTGAAGCAGGCATACTTCCAAGTGAAAATGGAAGAAAGTAGTAAGAAATATACTGCTTTCGCCGAGCTAGGATACGGGTTGTGGCAGTTCAAACGCATGCCATTTGGGTTATGCAACGCTCCCAGTACTCTGCAGAGGCTGGTTGACGTTTTATTCGGTCCTGAGGACTCTCCGAACGTCTTTGGCTACCTCGACGACATCGTCATTGCAACCGACACGCTCGAAGAACATAAACACCGAGTCAGACATGTACTCACAAAACTAACCTCAGCTGGATTAAGTATCAACCCGAAGAAATGCGAGTTTTGTGTGAGAGAGATAAGATACTTAGGATTCATCCTGGACAGAGACGGACTAAGAACTGACCCCGCAAAAGTCGAACCAATCTTGAGGTGTCCAGTTCCAAGAGACTTGACAGAGTTACGTAGAGTGCTAGGAATGTTCGGGTGGTACTCGAGATTCCTAGAAAATGAGTCAGAATAAAAGTGCCTCTTACTCGTCTCCTTCGAGACCAGAAGAACTGGAAATGGGGAGAAGAACAGCAAGAAGCCTTCGAGAAGTTGAAGATATCCTTGACGAATGCGCCAGTTTTAGCCAGACCAGATTTTTCAAGACCTTTTACGATCCAGTGCGATGCGAGCAATTACGCCGTTGGAGCCGTTCTCACACAAGAGTTCGACGACGGAGAACATCCAATAGTTTATGTCAGTCGAGTTTTAACAGCTCCTGAAACAAACTATACGACCACCGAGAAAGAATGCCTCGCACTCATCTGGTCGATCCAAAAACTGCGACCTTACGTAGAAGGATATCACTTCACAGTGATCACCGATCATAAGCGCACTACGCTGGCTCAGGTCTCTTAAAGAGCCGAAGGACGACTAGCTAGATGGTCAATCGAGATCCAGCAATGGGACTTCGATATAGTCCATCGAAGCGGCACGAATCATGTCGTCCCCACGC